>CATIWR010638740.1:0-36376 GCA_949677035.1 Omphalea diandra | reverse complement strand
TATATATATATATATATATATATATATATATATATAACTGATAAGTATATCTCGAGCTATAAAAAATGAGATTTTTATCTTCATCCTTTGACAATCTATGAGGATTAAATTTGCATTTATCCAAACAAAATATTTTTAACTTTATGCTTTTCATATTTATCCAAAACAACATACGTTCGTCTTCAATAGATTTTTTTTTTTATAGAAAAAACAATTTCAATTTGTGACACAGGACCATTACTGGTATTCTTCTCACAAAAATAATTAGCATAGCTTTGTTAATGGGAAACAAATATGCAAGCATGTTAATGAAAATTGGAGGATGGAAATTAAGGAATCTCTGTATATAAACTAATTGGCAGCAGACTGGGCAATTGCATTAAAATTTAAATGAATTTTGGAGTGTAATAAAATTCACTCGAATATAAATATTTTTAATCTCAAATTCTATTCCATTCTAAAATTAAAATCTTTAAACTTCTTCAATCAAACTTCAATTTTATATTCGAAATGGATTTGATGAAATGTCTAAAAACACCAGCTCAACTTGATTATTTATGTGAACTCTTTTTTTCACAATCTCAAGTTCTCAATTTTTATTTATGAATCCAAATTTGAATAAAATCGATTAAATTATTAGAAATATATTGTGTCTATAAAGGTAAAATGATAAAATTATTAAAATTTCAATTAGATTCACTAGTTTTTTATATTAGATATTTTGATACTCGAACTTGACATCATGCAAGTCGAGATCAAATTTGACTCTATTAACGTCAATTTAATCTCATATAATTTTCTTTTTTATCAAAAATAACTTGCTAGTCCATTTTTACACTTTGCATGAGCTAAATTTCTACTATAGCATTAGTAATTTCAATTCTCAAACATCAATAGTTAAATATCTAAGAGAGAATTCACTCCCGAAAAAAAAAAAAAAAAAGAAAACCCTAAAATGAAAATTGGTTTTTATTGAGGAGAAAACACTTGTTAATATTTATTTTTAAGCATGTGAATATATTGACTCTATTTGGAAAAATTATTTGATAATCTAAATACTAGTTGATAATTTGATTACTAGCTGATAATCTAACAATTGAAAATTTGATAGCTGATAATCTAGCTAATTGATATAAAAGTGTTTGGTAAAAATAACTAAAAAGATAAATGAAAAATATAAAATGACATCATAATCTAATAGCTTTTAAGTTGGACGTTGATTTTACTAACTTTTTTTTAAAAAAAAAAGATTATAATCTAGTTTTTTTTTCAAATAATTTAGTTAATCAAATAAAATTTATTGATCAAATTAGCTTATATTACTAGTCAAACTAAATTATAATCTAGTTTTATCATGCCAAATACAACCATTAGCTAATTTCTAATAATTATTTATTCTCAGTTAGATATAAATTTCAAGTGAGTCTATAATAATAATAATAATAATAATAATAATAATAATAATAATAATAATAATATTATTATTATTATTATTATTATTATTATTATTATTATTATTATTATAACATTTTAATTAAGATATCAGTTTAAGTGTTGAGAATGCCTAAAGGTGTTAATTTGAAGTATTGAAAATCTCACGTCGAAAATTAATAAAAAAGATTGGCAGCATATATAAGCTTAAATGTAGCTGCTATAGTAATTTAGATTAACCATTTAGACAATGTAATTTGGCATCTATTCACAAGTTCTGATAAAAAAAATTATCAAGCCGTTACAATCATTATGACTATTATCAAAACAAGAGTAAATGTGGAAAGTAGTAAAAAAAAAAATACAACTACAGTTATTATTATTATTATTATTATTATTATAAAAACAATAGTAAATGTGAAAAGTAATTAGAAAAAACAATGACAAATAATAGTATGTAACTCAACAATGACAGTGTATCAGTTTCCATTTTGTTGTTGATCTTCTTTTTTTATGCTAGATAATTATTTTATTATTATTATTATTATTATAAAAACAATAATAAATGCGAAAAGTAATTAAAAAAAACAATGACAAGCACAAGTCTTGGATTATATAATAGTATGTAACACAATAATGACAGTATATCGGTTTCCATTTTGTTGTTGATCTTCTCTTTTTTATGCTAGATAATTATTATTATTATTATTATTATGTATACTAAGACATATATAGAACTATATACTTACAACATATGAAATATTATTATTATGTATTCTGTTCTTTTTGCATTTGCTCAACATGCCAAAAACAGTTTGCCACTTCTAGTAATATTCTTAGAATGGATAATGGCACTAAATTCACCAATAAAGAAACTACCCATTTATTTTACGTCAAAGAACTTTTCCATACACTCCTCCAAAAAATATAGTAGAGAGAAAACATAGACACCTTCTGGATACACAATTTCAATCTTCGGTTCCTAAAACTTTCTTGTCTGAATGTATTTCACATGCTACGTATTTAGTTAGTATACTTCCTATGAAAACACTATATCGGAAATCTCCCCATGAATTACTCTGATACTCCACCTTCATCAGCACATCTCGAAACATTTGGTTGTCTTTGTTTTACTTTTAATATGTCATCCAACAAAGATAAGTTTGATCCTAGAGCAATTAAAGGAATTTTTCTTGGATTTGCTCTAGGACACCAGGGGTGTAAAGTTTATGATACTCACAAATTCATAGTAAATACATGTATTAGTTGTATGGAATATATATTTCCTTTTTGCTTATAAACTTGTTTATTATTTAGAATTCCATTTCTTTACCTACTTCAACTCTGATACTGTTTATTTTAACTTGCTTTCACCATCATCTATAATGCCTTTTTGACCTGTAGTACCTTCACCAACTCCATTTGATAGCGTGCATTTTTCACCATCCCCTTGTTCATTAACACCTCAACCTTTTAAATCTCATCACTTACCTAAACCATGCCAGTTCTAAGAAGATGTACTAAAACTAGCAATGAACCTGCTTAGCTAGAACGCTTGATAGGTTGTGTTACTACTTCTAATGCCATTGATATAGATAAGTATTCTTTCCTCATACTTATTTCCTTTATTAACCAAGTTTAAATCGTTCCTAAACCAAGTATTTCAAGCATACAAAGATCCATATTGGGTAAATACTGTGCAACAAAAATTATCTGCATTGATGGCACCTTGATCCATACTGATCTACCGCAAGGGAAAAATGTACAAAGTGGGTTTATAAGGTCAAGTACACACCTTCTAGTGAGATTGATAGATTTAAAGATGGTGAGCAAGGGTTACATAGCGGAACTAGATGATAAGGAAAGGTTCTCTCCAATTGCAAATTTGGTCATAGTAAGACTTGATATTGCTATTGCTGTAGTTCATCAATGGCCAATCTCTCAACTTGATATTAATAATGCATTTCTCCATAGGTTTCTAGAGGAAGGGATTTCTATGAAACTGCCAGAAGGTTATTTTGTTGCTAAACCAAGTTTGTTTACTAAAACTATCTTTTTACTGGCTTAAACAAGCTTCAAGGCAATGGAACATACTATCTCAGTTTGGCTTTGTTCAATCAGAATATGGTCATTGTTTATTTATCAAGTCTACTGTTGATTTTTTTTAGTGTTATTACTATATGTAGATGATGTTCTCCTTATAAAGACTGGGGCCATCTAAAGTATTTTTTGGGTCTTGAGGTTGCTAGGTCTGAGCAAGGTACTCTCCTCAATCATCTAAGTTAGACTTACTTCAAAACAGTGGTATGATCTTCTTTTCCTTTTATCTCAAGGCTTAAAGTTGACACCTGACACGGGAAATCTTCTTCCTAATGTAGATCAGTACAAAAGACTACTCGGGAAATAGCTTTAAACGAATTTCACATGACCTTACATTAGTTATGCTGCCTAAAGTAAGCATTCCGTCGGTTTGACCAAACCAAATTGAATAGACACAAATCCAATAAATCAAATTCGTTGTAAAATATAATTTAATTGAATAAAAATATTTATAAATAAATCGATTAAAATAATTTGATTTGATTCAATTCAGGTTTTGAGTTATGCTTTTAATGTTACTTTAACTGTGATTAATATCCAGAAATAACAATGAGAAGGGGATTTCCCACTCCAATCAGGGATCCACCCCAACAAGGTGGGGAAACCCTTCCCTTTCTTCCTTAGGGTGGGGATTATATTTTTCACTCCACATATTCCAACGAAGACCTTCAAAGTGAAACTCCGTGTGGATCCAAAAAAATTAAATGTATTTTTATAAGTTTTTATATTTATTAAATATATATTTTATATTTATTAGATGTATATGTAAATATTTTATGTGTACAACTATATCATTTTATATATTTATTAGTTTACAACATAAACTATTTTTACTTTATGACTTAATAAATTATATTTTCTAAAAAATAATTTGAAAATAATAAAAAAAATAAAAAATTACCCCGCAGAAAATACCCACGTAAGTGAAAAAAAAAAATTGTGTCATAAAAAAGGTAAGACAGAAGATGAGAGATAACCACCACCGCAACCCGCCCCATTGTCATTCCTATCAATAACAAAGATTGCTATTGAAAAAAAAAAGTCAAAATTATGCGGCAAGCATGCAAAGAATCAAGAACCAATACAATATAAAGATTGCTTAAAAGATAAAAAGAAATAAAGGGAAAGAAGATCATAAGACGAAAAAATACACAGAATATGAATCAAAGAAAATGATGGTATCTCCATTTTGAATTGAATCTTAACCTTACTCAGAAATAATAAGTATAATATTTAACAAAAATACAAAATACAATCTCCACAGTTAAGAAGAAAACTAAGAATTAAATATTAAAAAAGTTTCAGATCTATAGATTCACATACACACAATTTCTTATACAGATCTTAACCAATATGCAAAACCCATTCAATCTATAGTTAATCAACAGAGCTTTCATGTCATTGGATTTGAAGCAGGAATGAGAACTTTAAGTGCAGTTGCACTTTCACCTTTGCTGGAGATTAAAAACACAAACAATAAATAAGTGCGTGCAATTGCACGTTATTTTTTTTTTTCTTAGAAAAATTACAGATTTATGAAAAGAAGAAAAAATAAGAGTAAGAAGAACAGAAAGAGGAGAAGAAAAAGATATTAAAAATTACTAATTTTTATTAGAAAAAAGAAAGTGAAGAAATAGAACTCAAAAGGAAAACAAGAAAAAGAAAACGATGGAAAATATAAGAATGGTTGCATAATGGTATGAGATCAGGTTAAAGGATTGTGAAATACATTGATGTCATATGGATAACGTGGAATTACCAAAAATTATATACATATATTTTTTATATTATAAATCAATTTATTTGGTTTCCATGTAAAGCAACCAAACCCAAAATTGAAATCGAAAAGCTCTACATTTTAACAAAATCAAATCGAATTAAATTGAATTGATTGATTTGATTCGATTTTTTGATTTTGGTTCCGATCTGCCCAGCCTCATACCATGTAACATCCGAGTCAGTTTATGAGAAGCCAAATTTGAATGCAGCATTCCATGTTTTAAGATATCGTAAGTCTACTTCTTCTTATGGGCTTTTCTATCCTACGTCTTTCTCTCTCGTTCTAACTGCATACTATGATGGGTAGATTGGGATTCGTGCTCATTCACTAGGAAGTCTCTCACAGAGTATTCAAAGGCAAAAAAGCAATCCACTATTCAAGATCTTCTATGGAGGCAAAATACAGGATCATAGCTTATATTATTTGAGAGTTATAATAGCTTTTCTATATTCTCAGGGTTCTTCATGTGGATTTACCAATTCTCATTCCTCTACAATGCGATAATCAGTCAATAATTCATATTGCTACAAACCCTGCTTTTCATAAAAGAACCAAATATCTTAACATTGACTGGCACTTGGTCAGAAATTAGCTAAAACTGAGCTTCATTTGTCTTACTTATCTTGCTTCTAAGCATCAGCTAGCAGACTTGTTAACCAATTTTTGACTTCCAAGTTGGAATTACTTGTTTTTCTTATCTATTTCCTGGGTTAGCTAGTTCATTAGCTAATTACCTTCTTGTTTGTTAAATTTCCTTCTCTTGGTGACACGTGTAGTAGCTAGTTAGTATCAAAAAGTGTAATTAACTCTAGCTTGCATTATGAGCTACCAAACACACTCTGTTTCTTCTCTTTACTCGTAATTTGAGAAGCTTCATTTCTAAGCTAGCAAGTTATTTTCCCTTGTTCATCGAATAATAATTAATTTGATATCTTCAATTACTATCCTGTGATTTTGCTGGAAAGATTAGGAATCAGTGAAGAAAATTCAGAATGGCGTAATAAATATACATAAATTTTGATACCATTTCTGACTTCAGTGTTCTTAAGGAAATAATCGTATATTTCGTATCAAACCGGCAATTTGTCTAAAACCTTTATTCCTATCTTGCGATTCCAGTTCCAAGATGATTTGATCCTTCACATCATTTGGTAAAAAATATGCGTGATTTTTGCTTTATTCATATGCTGCTTTAGTTTGCTGTTACTTATCTGAATTTACTACCACCAACTACTATATTGATTAATAGGAAAAATTAATTTTCCACATACCATGTCTGAACAGGAAAAATTCAATAGATTGGAAATTGTGCATGCTAATATTCCAGTGTTATTCTCAATAGATATTTGGAGGAATAATATTTTTTAGTAAATCTTTTCACCACCTTTTTTTGATATCATTAGACATTTTACTGATTCCATTCAACAAGTTGGATTTTGTCTTTCAAATTGCATTATCTGTTTTTTTTTTCTTTTTTTGGAAAAAAATCCAAACTGAACAACTTTAAAAAATTCATTGCAATCGGTATCAATACCGTTAATATTCTTTCTTTATAATCCATAGCTTCCTTCCAATATGAAACAGATCATTGTAATTTCCCTTCTCTTGGCATATATACAACAATGTAAACTCACTGCCCATTCTCTTTTCCAATTCAATGGTTCAGATTTTCCAAATATGGCCAATTATATTTATCCCATTATAACTCTCAATTCTAGAGTGTGAAATTTTAAATAGAGCATTGTTTAAAATTTATAACTTTGATATCTTAAGGTTTTGAGTTAAGATTTGATATCAAAAAATTAATTACAATATTCTAACATGATCTATTTATTATCAAATTTTACAACAATCGGAACTGAATAATTCAATAATCCATTGATTTTGGGATTTGTATTTGGACTAATAGCGTTGTTTTAATCCAAATTAAAAGGCATTTAATATATGATGCTTCAATTTGATTATTTATATTCAAATGACGCATCTTAACCTGTTACATTAGCTAGTAGATGTGATAAATAGGTTGGATTATATTTGAAATAATTTTTTTGATGGGCGGATTAAGTCACAGGTCAGGTTATGTAAGTTCTCAAATGGAATTCAGATAATTTTAGATTATTTTTTGAGTTTCGAATTGAGTTAAGTTAAATCATTTATATAATTTTAATTTTTAAATAAAAATATTATTTTAAATTTTAAATAATTTAAATCAAGTTAAATTCGAGTTAATCAATTTGAGTGAATTAAGTTGGATCAGTTTCGTGTCTCCTTTAAGTCGAGTTAAATTAAATTTTTTTGAGCAAATTCATATTAAGTTTTTGAATTGAGTTAGAAATTGTCATATTTATTTAATAGAGAGGGTGACACAAAATAAGTGAGTTACATATAATTTATTAAGTCACATAAATCTAATAACTCAAAATTTAAATTTTTGTATTAAGATATGGTGTCACGCAGAGGTAATATATGGATTTAAGTCAGGATAATTTCAAATCGCTATCTTTTCTAAAGTAAATTCATATTGGGTTATTTCTAATAACAAAATGCATGAATGTGTTCATGAATACTTCCATGCATGTGTTTTCAAATTGAATCACAAATTGTCACATCTTTTTAGTGAAGAGGGTAACATAAAATAAGTGAATTGCATATAATTTATTAAGACAAATAGATCTAATGACTCAAAGTTTAAATTTTTGTATTAAGATATGATATCAAATAGAGGTAATAAGTGGATTCAAATCATTATCTTTTTTGAAATGAACTCAGATTGGATCCATTTGAATAACAAAATGCATGAATGTGCATGTTCATGAATGCGAGCATGTGTTTTCTTTTTCCAAGTCCTTTAGACAACTTATGGATTTCTACAGTAGTTATATTGGATAATATTATTACTTCTTTCTTCACTCAGATTCACTTATGGATTTCTACGATAGTTATACGTTGGTTGTTTGATCACTTGGAGTCAATTTTTAGGATCAAGTCGAGGTGCGTTTGAGCCAAAAGAAATACTTTCTTAAAAAAGTTACCAATGTACCCAAAACAAAATGCAAGGCCGCACGAGAAATGCATGAGAAACTAAGATATTAGAAATGATTCTAGCAACTTGTATAACTTCATCTAAACTCTAAAAGTCCATGCATTAAAATTCATTCAATTGAACCAAGCCGTATATGAAGATATGAAATATCTCAATCTAACAGGAAAATTATAAATTGCCAGCAATGTTACAGAAAACTTTTATAATTAATAATGTGATACATGAGTGATTAACCTCAGTAGTGCATAACAAACAACCAAGAACAAGGTAAAGAAAGCCTTCGAATTAGAAACCAAAAAACTACAGTTATAGCGAGCACTCAATATTTTCGTTTCTTCTTCTCCTCTTCTGATTCAAGAAGCTCCTCCAACACCTTATCGTCCAAACACTCAAACTCAAAAACTTGCCTTTCTTGCCCACTCGTCGAAGACGAACTTCCCCTCTCCCCTAAACTCTGCCTGTGACCACCAACATTCCCACTACTAATGGTCCTACTGCTACTCAAGTGATGAGAAGGTCCCATGCCCATCACTTGGTCGTAATACTCATCTGGAAAGTTAAGTATTGCTAGATGACCCCTCACGCTAAATGCTGCTCTATCATATGCACGAGCAGCCTCCTCTGCCGTGTCAAACGTTCCCAGCCACTGCCTTGCTCCATGCCTAGAAGGGTCTCGAATCTCTGCTGCGAATTTTCCCCAAGGCCTTCGCCTCACGCCCCGGTAACGCACTTCCTCTGATCTTCCTTTCTCTTCCTTAACGTGCTTCCCTTTGCTAGGGTCTTCCATAGTTATATGAGCTTGAGATTAATTAGTACTATCTGCGTGCTCTAAATGTAACTGTAGGTTGGTAACCAAGATTTAACCTAAGCCTTATAATTTTGTTTAAATTTTGGCTGCCCTAAAATTTGGTCGTTTGCTAGTCTTATATACATAATTATTATATAGAATGGGTGACAAGTTGAACATATATGAATAGTCTTTGGAGCCTGCACGAGGATTTGACTATATACGTAATAGGCATTGACCAAAAGACCATGAAATGTATGTCTATTTCTAGGAAGGTTCTTCGTAGCACAATATGAATTTGATTGTTAATCTGCCATTCCAATAATGCAATTCCATTGACATGTATTTATTTTTTTTTATTTTTTTTATGAATATATATGTTTCTGATTCTGTTTCTTTTCCTTCAAGAATATGTAATCCACAAGTAATAGCGTATGTCACTAACAAAGAATGTGATCACCTATATTCAGATAATAAAGTGTAGCTACCATTCCTTTGATATGATACCCATATCACAATTGGACCCACCATGTTATTTAGTAAGAAAAGTTAAATCATAGGGTCATAGTAAAAAAAACCTACATTACCAGTCTACGATATGAATAATGAGCAGAAGAATCCTTGCTATTGGTTGCCTATGCGACTGAATGGCATGAACTATTCCCAGTCTTGAAATTTTAACAACCGAACAAAAATAAATAAATATTGTTAATAAGAAATTTATCGAGGTCAAGTTCAAACTCTTAGTTTCATCTTTTTTTTAATATTGAATCTAGGAAAACATTTGAATGGATGGGACTAATGATTAAGTTTGAAAGCCATCGTGCATGATTTAGGAATTTAATGACCTGTAAAGAAATAATAAAAAAATTATTTAATTATATGCATGGTTTGAGTGGATTTATGTCTCAGGATCCTGAACGATTTAAGAATCGATGGTTCATCATCAGTGCAGATTTTGTGACTTGTCTATAGCTTTAGCACGCATTCACTTGGCTCTTTGGGTTGGTTTAGTATGAACCAAAAAAAAGATAAAGTTCAATTCATATATAATAAATCTATACTATGGATCCATATACATGTTGCATTATAAATTTAAATGTATATACAATTAAAAATTAATGTACATATATGCATTTTGATGTGTACACAGTTCATTTTCAATATACATAAATTTAATGTACATGCATGTTGGTCCTTGAACACCAAGAAAAGGAGGAAAAAAGTTGAGACACTAGATTTTATAATGGTTCAAGTGTTAACAAACTCTACATCTACCCCCTAATTTTTCTTAATTGGGTATTTTACTAACACTAAATGGTGTTTGCAAGCTTACACCAAACTTTTACACTTTGTGTTTTATACTTCATACACAACCTTGCAACTTGTGTTTCAATGTTCACACAAAAATCTCTCAAGTGTTTTCCCAAAAACTCACACCTAACCTATATAGGAGTTTTACAATTAGACTAACTCTCAAACCAATAACAATGGTATTTAATGCCCACATCCAATAATACCAACTCACATACAAGAATTAAAGGTTGAGCAATAAAATTGCAAGAATTTAGCTATATTCAATGTTAATCTCTTGCATGCATATCTGTTTGGTAGAGTATTTATAGGCAACAGCCACAAAGAGATGTTACAAATAAAACTATATCTAAATCTTCAAGTTATACTAGGTAGATCTTACATTAAATGTTTGTCATAGTGATTTTGTGGTAGTAATTGGACATTAGCGTTCGCGATTTCCATTCTTGCACTAAAATTGTTGAAATCGCCGTAAAGAACCTAATTTGCATCTAATGGCTAGTTCACGTGGCACGCTACCATTGGTCTTCCAAGAAAAATATACATTATGTTCTTCAAACTAGACAAAAATCGAGGTCGTGATTTATTTTCTTCTTGGACACAACGACCACCGCAAATCCTTTTATTTGACAAAGAGATATTGCTCCATTAATTCATGGTCTAGACTAATACTTCACGTTCGCGAATTTTGATAGACCAATGGTTGGGACACTTGTCATGCTTTGGTTAAGAACTTGATTCTCTCCAGGTATTTGCAAAAGTCACGATTGCAAACATGGATGCAACTCCACCGCGAATCCTTCTGTTTCATCTTCATTAACTTATTGGAAAAATCCAGGCTGCAATTTACCATACGAATTTGTCTAATCCAATTTCATTCATTCCTTTTGCAAGATAACAGTCGTGAATTAGAGGTTTTGACCACGAATTAGAATGTCTTTCACAATTCTTGAGACTTGGACTATCATTCAACTTTCAATGCAAACCTATCTTAAAAATTACAAAATCAACAGTTAAAATTGATGTTAGAATATATCAATCTACATTGCTAAAATCAAAAAAGAGTTTTGACTTAGGTTTGACCAACCTAGTCCAACAATCTCCCTTTTTTTTTATTTTGACAACTTAGATTGATTTTGCAAGAGATAAAGAATGCATAAATGTGAAGTTGAGATGGTTAACAATGTTTAATAAATTAAACTTATTAAGATACCAATTTAAACTTAAAATGCACTTAAACTAATTAAAATTGCTCCTCTCAATTTGTACTCTCCCTTACATTTAATATACCAACCTAGGATTGGTCTTCATTATTTCTCTCTCTTTTTGTTAAGATAAAAAAAGAGAGAACAAGATAATTATAGGGATAAATATAAAGAGATGCATTTAAAGAACAATCATATATCAAGACCAATCATAGAGGGAACACAAGCTTCATATTTTTATTGATATCCAAACAAAACACAAACTAAATTTAAACATGGAATTAATGATAAAACACAAAAAAAAAAAAGCGTGGGAGATGTCAAAAAACAAAAAGAACAAAAAAAAAAATTACAAGCCTAAATAAGAAAAACTAGGTAAGTGGAAAGATGTCATCATAATCAGAATCTCCAACTTCTTCATCTTCTCCTCTACCTTGTGCTTCATCTCCTTCTTCCACTCCTAGGTATTCCTCTTCCTCTTCCTCAGAGTATCCTCTCATTCTTCAAAGGTTGGGAGATGGCCAAGTGTTGCACTCACCTTCTCTTAAAAGTCCACTAAGTCATTATGGAGGTAGGAAATAAGGAGAAATGACTTTTTAATCATGTGCATCACCTTGTCTAACTTCTTATTAATGGACGAAAGAGAGATGGTAGAAGTTTTAGGTTTGGGTTTGGGTTTAGAAAATGGAATTGGTTAGACACTTTCCACTATCACAAACCTCTTCCTTTTTGAAACCTGCATTGTTTCTTACTTCTTTACCCCAAGAAACCCAAAGGTATATGCATAGATATTAAGATGAATTGCCTTGGCATTAATCAGATAGAGCAAATCAAGAAAGTTTTGAGAGACTAAATATTTTTTTATTGACTAATTTCTTATTTTCCTCATTAAGGGCTCCCACACACCTATATTTGGTTGTGACATGAAAAGGGAGGACAAATTAGCTTTTAGGATTTGTACTCATGTGAATCAATTGATCCACAAGGTATCGATCTATTTGGATTGGCTTATTTTTGGTTAGGCAAAACAGAAATGCTAGGTCTTTCTGGAAAACTTTTTGGTTCTCATCACCCCTAGCATTTACAGAAAAAGTGATGATACAATGGAAAAGCTAACTAGTAAGGGTCTTAAGGTATTTGTCTAGGAATGTTTTTAGGTCATGTTTTGTTTCAATAGAGATCTCTGACCAGAATTCAGAATAGATACTATCAAATCCATAGATAATAAAAGGAATTTCATCTTTGACTTGAAGGTTGAAAGTTATAAAGTGGGGTACCTAAAAGCTAGAAAAACCAAACAGTACGAACCTGCTTTTGATTCTACTTTTCTGTTCAATGTAACAATGCACATAAACTCTTTGACGATCTCTTCATATCCTGGTTCATCCCTGAAGATGAATTTATTTTTGCCTAGGTTCGAAAGAAAGGCATATATTTCATCCTTGATTCCAAGTAATTCAAGGAGAAAGATAGAAGGAATTTTATTGGCTTGAATGATTTTATTTGAGTTTGCTTAATACTTATCATTTTCTTCTTTGGTTATTCCCTTCATTAGGTGAAAGGGAAGAGGGCTTGGAGGGTGGGCAATGCCCTTCCTTTTCTCTACTTTTGTTAGTTTCTTAGGTGCTATAAAGGATTAAAGTTGATGGAGTTTAGAAGGATAGAGCGAAGAGATGAATGATAGATGAAGGGAAAAGGTAAAAGTGAACTAGAGGAGTGTTAAAATGATTTAAATAGGCAAAAAAGTGATGAAAAAGGTAATAAAATGGTAAAAAATGTATTAAATGAGGGGTTGGCACCGATTGACAATTAAGCCAATCAATGTCTGATAGTTACCAAAATTCATGGTCGTTATTAGCTAGTAGCGATTGCTAATTATGAATTCTATGAGTAACGGATAAAATTTTCTGGAAAAATAAAGGAGTCAACGATCAAAGAATTTGAATTTTGAAAAAACTTTGTTGTGGCTACCTAAAGTCGTGACAATGAATTAAGAGTTTGACAGAAATTTGATGAGTGCCTGTAAGAAGCGATGGTGAATTTATAATAGCGACAACGAATTACAAGGTAAAAAGAAAAACAAAGAAAGAATAAGAAATGACCTTTTTAATTGTGATCAACTTAATGTATTGATGGTCAATTCAAGCAAATTGGCATAGAAAAGCATAATTACATAAAGAGTTAACACATCTAAAGCAATCAACAAACATGATTATCAAACAAATTAACAAACACAATGAAAAAAAATAAGGTGAGATCAATTTTTACCCTAAGGAGCTTTCATCAAGCATCCCTAGCTCCCTATTTCATTCTTTCTTCATTAAGGGGTTTAGTGAAAATATTTGTAAGTTGATAATTGTTGTCAATAAAATCTAACACTATATTACCATTTTGGACATAATCTCTATGAAAATGATGTCTAATGTCAATGTGTTAGCTCAAAGAATATTAGATGAGATTCCTTGAAAGATTTATTGCATTTGTTTTGTCACATTTGATGGAAATATGATCAATATTCTTGCCATAATCCTTTTGTTGTTGTTTCATCCAAAAAACTTGGGTGTAACAACAATCCACCACTACATATTCCACTTCAGTGATGGATAAGGCAACCAAAACTTGTTTTTTACTAAACTAAGAAACTACACATTCACCTATAAATTGACAAGTTTCAAAAGGGTTCTTTCTATCTAATAAACTATCTACATAATCAGTATCCGAATACCCAAGAAGACTAAATGATGAATTCCTAGGATACCATAATCCTAAATGTAATATGTCATGTAAATATTTAAAAATCCTTTTGATATCATTTAAATAAGATTCTTTAAGACAAGATTGAAACCTAGCACACATGCAAACACTAAATGTGATGTTGGGTCTAGAAGCAATGAGATAAAGGAGAGAATTAATCATGCCTCTATGCCTCTTTTCATCAATTGGCTTACCCAATTCATCTTTGTCTTGTTTGATGGTTACACTTATTAGTGTTTTTGCTACTTTGCATCCATCCATGCTAAATCTCTCGAATAGATCCTTTGTGTACTTGACTTGATTGATGAAAATGTCCTCTTTAGTTTGCTTGATTTGAAGACCAAAGAAAAACTTGAGCTTTCCCATCAAGTTAATCTCAAATTTCTGGTCATACACTTAGCAAATTCTTCACAAAGAGATTCATTAGTAGCACTAAATATAAGATCATCAATATATATTTATACAATGAGTGTATCTAGATTGTGTTTTTTGGCAAATAAAGTTGTATTAATCTTCTCCTTTTCAAAATCATATTGTAAAAGAAATGAATTAAGCCCGTCATACCAAACTCTTGGAGTTTATTTAAAACCATACAAGACTTTAGTTAATTTGAATATATGATGTGGAAAAGAATGAGATTCAAAACCAAAAGGTTGTTCAACATAAACCTTCTCCTTAATAAGACCATTCAAAAATGCACTTTTCACATCCATTTGAAAGAGTTTAAAATTCATGTGTCATACAAATGCTAAAAGAATCCTAATAGCTTCTAATCTTGCTACGGGAGCAAATATTTCATCATAATCAATGTCTTCCTCTTAGTTACAATCTTTTGCAACTAATCTAGCTTTGTTCCTAGTAATGAACCCTTGCTTATCTAACTTATTCCTAAACACCCATTTATAACCTATAACAGAGTCTTCCTTAGGCTTAGGAACAAGTTTTTAAACTTTGTTTCTCTCAAATTGATTAAGTTCCTCTTGCATAACAATCACCTAACTTTCATCATCAAGAGCCTCATCAATTGATTTTGGCTCAAATTGAGAAACAAATGCAAGATTATTATTTAATGCATGAAGTTGAGATCTAGTACTTACTCTATTGGATGTCTCACTAATGATTAGGTCGATTGGGTGATATTTGGAGAATCTTCAATCTTTGGAAAGTCCTTAAACTGGGTTTTCTACTTGTTGTGGCTGAGTTTCCTCAACTTTTTGTGATGACTTGTTATGTTCAAGATCAATCCCCAATTCTTTTGGAGTTGAATCAACCTCAAACTTCTCAAAATCACTTGCAAAATTATCAACAAGAAAACTTTTTTCAAGATCAAGTTTACTAGATTTGTCAAACACATTATTCATTGACTCTTTAACAACCATAGTACTTTTGTTGGATACCCTATAGGCTTTACTAGAGGTGGAATAACCTAGAAAAATACCTTCATTTGTCTCGAAAGCAAATTTTCCAAGGTTGTCCTTGGATTTAGAATGTAGCATTTACATTCAAAGACTCTAAGGTATGAATCTTATGTTTTCTACCATTCCAAAGCTCATAAGAAGTTTTATTGAGAATGAGTCTTTTGAAAACACAACTAGCAATATAGCAAGAACTATTGATGACTTCGGCCCAAAAGTAATTAGGCAAAGAATACTCATTGAGCATAGTTCTAGCAATCTTTACTAAAGTCCTATCTTTCCTCTCTATAACACTATTTTATTGTGGTATTCTATGAGTAAAAAAATTATGAGAAATCTTATTCTCTTACTAATAGGTTTCAAAAGATTCATTTTGAAATTCCTTTCCATGATCATTTCTTATAAAAGAAATGAAGTAACTTTTTCATTTTGAACTCTTTTTGCAAAACATTTAAAAGCATTAAAAGTGTCATTCTTATGAGCTGGAAAGAATACCCAAGCAAACATAGAGTAATCATCAACTAGGACAAATGCATAATACTTCCCACCTAGACTAGAATTGCTAGTAGGTCCAATTAAGTCCATATGGATGAGTTAAAGAGGTCTATAGGTACTTACAAAATTTTTTGCTTTAAAGGAAGTTTAATATTGCTTCCTCATTTACCAAGGTCCACATGTCTTGTCCTTGGACAATTTTAGCTTGGGAAGACCTTCCACTAGCTCTCATTTAGATAGGCTTTGTAGGAAAAACATGCTAGCATGATCAAGTCTTTTATGTCAAACTCAAGCTTCTTTGTTAAGAGACACAAAACATTTGAAGGATTAGTTAGCCAAATTGTATAAGTCAATTAAGTAGGTATTGCCTCTCCTTTCACTCTTAAAGATTACCTTCTTTTCCACATAATTGAATTACACTTAACAAATTATGTTGTAAACCTTCTATTAAAAGAACATTGTCAATAAATGAACAACCATTCTTTTTTATGGCTATGAATAGTTTTTCGTTACCCATTATGTGCTTTAAGTACTCACTATTCACATGCCAATCCTTATCTTTATTGGTGGCTGCCATACATTCCTAGACAGCAAAAATAAATCATCTTTGTTTAGGTACCTAAATATACTTGGGTCCTTAAGGCCTAGGTCGTAAAGGGTCCTCTAATTTGAGGTGAGCCTTCTTAATATAGCAGAAAATGTTTATGACCAAATTTCATACAATAGCCACATTGGAGCTTAGGCTTATAAGTCTTTCTCCTATGCATAACTTTAGTATGAATATGGGGGGTCTATTCATACCATGGCAATAAGAGTGTGAAAATGTGCATGAATGATTAGTATAAGAGAATTTTTTGTGTGTGTTTAGGTGAATATACTTCTGAGTGTAGATGAATACATGATTGGCTTTTTTAGGCTTAGGCTTTGAGCCTTGAGATGTTTCCCCCTTACCCTTAGGCATAGGTGGCTTGGTGCTAGGAGCACTTTTCCTCCTAATTACATTAATACTAGATGTTTTAGGGGCTGATGCTTTAATGAATGTTGTGAGAGGGGGTGTAGATGAAGAGACACCACTGAAGATGAGATCATGTCTTTTGATGGGAGGTCCTTGAGATACAATTAATTTATCTAAAACTTAGTTCCCTTTGTGAAACTTAGAAGTAGAATTTATAAACTCTATTACTTCTTCTTTTAAAAATTCATTTTCCTTTGTCAAAGAGTTTAGAGAAGAAGAAGACTTAGCAAGACTCTCAATAGACTTTTTGAGTTCTTCTTTAATGTTCTCAACTCACTTACAAGCCCATTCAATGAGTTAAACTCATTTTCTAATTTTGAGCATTTCTTTTTGTAAGTTTTCATTTATGACTTATACTTGTCACATCACAAAGTAAAAGCTTCAAGGAGCTCATTATCTTCATCATCATATGCATCATCATATGCATCATAATTATCACAAGAGTGAGGCGAAGAATTTACCTCATTAAAAGAGTCCTTTTGTACCATGAAATAAAGATTTATCACTTTCCCATCTTTATCCTCTTCACCAAAGTTGTCATCCTAAGTGATTTTGAAGTTTTTTTTTCTTTTCCTTATCCCCTTTCTTCTCCTTCTTCAGCTTGGGGCAGTCATATTTAATGTGACCTTACTTGCCACACTCATAACAAGTCACTTCATTCTTCTTTTTCTTGAGGTTAGGAGTTGTCTTCTTAAAGTTCCTTATAGCCTTCCTTCTCCTTATCAACTCTTTGGTCCTTCTAGAAAGCATGACCAACTCCTCTTCTTTTTCACTCTCATCATCACTTCAGACAACTTCTACCTTTTTTTATTTGGCTAAGGATTTAAGGGTCAAGGTCTTCTTTTATGTTTTATCATTCCTATCCCCTACCCTCTCATCTTTTCCATTTCTTCATCTTTTTTAAAGCCAGTTCATAAGTAAGAAGCTTGCTTATGAGAACATGTTGGTACGTTTTCAATTTCTGGATTTAAGTCTTAAATACTGCACACCCTTGCACCAAACTTTTTAAGAGCTAAAGATTTGAGTGTTTTGGTGTTTATCTCATTATTAGTGAGTACTTTTTTAAATCTCTTCAAATTTGTGATGATGGACAATAGTCTATTCATCATATCGGTGATGCTTTCATTGTCTTTCATCATGAATAGCTCTCATTTGATCACTTACATCCCTAATCGGCTAGACTTCAACAAGGTTATGCTTTTATGATAATTCTCCAATGCCTTCCAAATTCCATAGACTGTGAGGCAGTGTTGTATTTTTCCTATCTCTTCCCTTGACAAGGATCTAAGAAGAATTGTCATTACCCTTTTCTTCCTTCCATTTGATCTTCTGTGAGTTTCCACCCATTCTTCCTTTGGGATTAATTTTTCACTCCCATCAACCACCTTGGAAGGAGGCTTCTATTATTTTGCAATTGTATCCCAAAGATCTATCACATCGTTGTCCAAATATATCTATATTCTATACTTTTAATGTGTATAGTTAGATCCATCAAAATATGGCTTGAGATGGGTGTGGATTTCTTCTTGTGTCATTTGTCTTTATTCACATAATTAAGGGTTTGAATGAGACCTAACTCTGATACTACTTGTTGGCCCTTGAGTATCAAGAAAAAGGGTTGAATTGATGAAAATTTTAAAAAATTGGAGGGAAGGTATTAATAGGAGAAAATATAAGAAGTAGTAAAAGAGTTGAGACACATGATTTTATAGTCGTTCAGGTATTAACAAACCCTACATCCACTCATCAATTCTTCACAATTGGGTGTTCTACTAACACTAAATGGTGTTTCCAAGCTTACACCAAACTTTTACACTTTGTGTTTTATGGCTCACACACATTCTTACAACTTTTGTTTCAAGGATCATGCAAAAACCTCTCAAGTGTTTTCCCAAAGGATCACACTTAAGCTATACAAAAGTTTTACAATTAAACTAGCTCTTAAACCTAGTAACAATAGTGTTGAATGCTCACACCCAACAATACCAACTCATATACAAGAATTAAGGGTTGAGAAACAAAATTGCAAGAGTTATCTACATGCAATGTTATTCTCTTGCATTCATGTTTGTTTGATAGAGTATTTATAGGCAACAACCACCAAAGAGACATTACAAATAAAACTATCTAAATCTTCAAGTTATACAAGACAAATCTTGTATTAAATGTCTATTAGACTGAATTCACGGTTGTGACTGGACATTCACGATCATGATTTCTTTTCTTGTACTAAAATTGTTGAAATTGTAGTAGAGAACCACGTTTGTATCTAACGGTCGGTAGAAAACCACGTTTATATCTAACGGCTAGTCCACGTGGCACGCTACCGTTAATCTTCCAAGAAAAATAATCATTATGTTTTTCGACCCAGACAAAAGTCACAGTCACGATTTATTTTTCTTCTTGAATGCGATGACCACCGCGAATTCTTCTGTTTGACAAGGAGATGTTGCTCCACTAATTCGCTATCTCGACTAATATTTCACCCTCGCAAATTTTGATATACCAATGGCTCTTTGAAACACTTGGCATGCTCTGGTTAAGAACTTAATTCCCCCCAGGTATTTGTAAAAGTCGCGGTTGTGAACATGGATGCGACTCCCATCGCAAATTTTTTTGTTTCATCCTCATTAACTTTTTACAAAATTGCGGCTGCAATTTGGCTTATGAAGTTGTCTAACCCAATTTCATCCATTCATTTTGCAAGATAACAATCGCGAATTAGAGGTTTTTTACCACAAATTAAGATGACTTTCATAATGCTTGAGACTTAGCATCTCATTCAATTTTCAATGCAAACCTATCTTAAAAACTACAAAATCAACATTTAAAATTGATGTTAGAACATATCAATCTATATTGTTAAAATCAAAATAAAGTTTTGATTTAGGTTTGATCAATCTAATCCAACAATGCATTTTGATACTTATATACATATTGTTAAAGCCAAATATACATATAGATTTGGGTCTATGAATAACATGGATTTGAATCCACGATATGGTTTGTGATGATAATATAATTTGCTAGACAAAGTAGAAGAGTTTTGTTGTGTGCTAAAATGTAGCCCAATTAGGAACAATCAAAAGGGCCGAAGCCGATTTCCATATCAGCTAGTAAATTTTAAAGAACCCAACCCAACCCATGATATAATCTTACGGACTCACAGTCATGGTTTAAAAATATAACTCAAAACAAAGTTGGTATAAAAAAAAATTATGAAAAATAAGAAATATATGAGTTCTCAATATATATATATATATATAGACACACACACATGATTCTATAACATATCCATCATGCGACTTTTTTCATCGAGATTATTGGTATAATAAAAAGACAAATTTAACAAACTAAATATCAATGTACAGGGTAAAGTCTGGATAACAAGGCCAAAACAATAAGACAGTTTAATTAATGAGCCTAAAATTAACAAAATGGAAAAAAAAAATCTACTATTTTCATCACATTTAACTAAAAGAAAGCAAAAAGAAAGTGGTGAAGACCATCAGATAATTGTTCGGAGCTTTGTAGCAGCAGATGAAATAATATGATGTATAAAAAAACAAAAATGTGGCAAAAAAAAAATGATAACACAATTATACAAATCCAATTAACCAAATATCAATGTCCAGAATAAAGTCTAAATAACAAGGACAAAATCAGAAGACAGTCAAATTAATGAACCTAAAATTAACAAAATCAACAAAAAAATACTGTTTCCATCACATTTAATTAAAGGAAGGTAAAAGATATTCGACCAAGTAATTAATTTATATTATTAATTTCAATTTTAGAGTTAATTTAAAACATAACTTGTATCTGTTAAATAGTTGTGTATAATACAACTATATGTCATTATTGTACATTTTGTTATAAGAAATTTTAAAAAATTAATTTTATATAAAAAACTTCTAAATTAAAAATTAAAAATCTAAAAAGTAAAAATTTTAAATAGGAATCAATATCATATAAAAAAAATTGAATTGAAAATTAGAAAAATTTAAAGGTAAAAAATTTTAAATAATTTTTAAATTGAAAATTAGAAAAATCTAAAAAATTGTAAATATAAAGCTAAAATTTAAATTAATTCCATCTATTATTTAAAATGTTGAGTATATATAGGTTAACTACATGTAATAAATTATCAAAAATTACCTTATTCAAATTTAACAAATATTCTCTTACAATTACCTCACATATGCCACACAAAATTAAAATTTAACATTGTGCCATAGATACTTTATTCAAATTTAACATTATGTAACATAAAATTAAAAATATGAATCAATAATAATTTTTTATTACAATTACCTTACATGTGTATATATCATTTTATAAGTATCTATTGATTTTATTTTTAATTATAAAATACTTATTATTATTTGTTTGAGTGTATCAGTAATTATTTTATTTAAATTTAGTAATTTTATTCTTAGATTTATGTTATATAAAATTAAAAATATGAATCAATAAGTTATCTTTATTACAATTACCTCTATATACAATTATAAATTTTAAAATTGTCACTATTTTATTTATTTAACAATAATATTTTTATAAAATAATAATTAATCATTCAATTAATTAATTAAAAATATATATTAAATTTATTAAATTTTGTTATTATAATTTTATCAGATAATGCACGAATTCGTAATTAGTACACTTTGATGATGGGACGCAATTGGAAATCGAAGGGAAGCAATCAGCGCAGGACGCCACCAAATTATGGCTTTAAAAATTTGAGTGGATCAAAATTGAGTTTTTTAGATTAAGCAAATGATTGATATTGCTTTGAAAATTTAATTTAAAATTATTTTTAATAAGTGATTATAAATTTTTTAATACGAATTTTGTGAGTAAAAAATTATTATTAATAAAATTTTTAAATTTTTAATTTTAATATTAATTTTTTACTCACATAACTCATGTTGAAAAATCTAAAATAATTAATGAAAGAGAATTTTCTTTATTTTTATTTCAAAAACATATTTTTTATTATACAAAACATGTTTTATTAAGCAGTGTTTTCATATGACTAGACCGAACAATCCGATTGACAAAATAAAAAATCATTTGATGATTTGATTTATTAGGGGTAAAAATCAAAGAAATAGATTAAAATTAAAAATTAGATCAAATTAATTTAATTTAAAATTATATTATTTTTAAAAATTTTAAGTTATTTAAAATTATACTATTTTACTCAAAATTTAAATGTCAAAATATTTTTTTATTGCTCTATAATATTTACTATTTTTTAAAAAAATTTTAAATATTGTAAATATATATTTTTTAAGAAAATTAAAAAATCTGTTAAATTACATTGATTAAATTAAAAATTAATCGCCCAATCAATTTAATCTTCAGTCTGACTTTTAAAATATTGCTAAAAGGTGATAATTATAAAATTAAGGATCATGATTTCTCCAAAGAGTAAAAGGCACATGGATTTTATTTCTATTCATAGACTAGTCGTTTGAAATTCCTTTGGTGACGAGACAAAGGCACAAAAAGAAAGTTGCCTTCACCAGTCCCCATTACGATGATGGCTGTAATAATTTTTCGTTTTTTAGGTTACAACAACAGCCGTCGTGACTTCATGGGGGAGGAGATTCCTATTAGGGTATCAAAGGCAAATAATGAAATACACAATCATCCAAAGTAAGTTTGAGTTTATAACAATAGCGATAATGATATCAACCTTAGACATAAAATCTTTAATTCTACTTCAATGAGATGGTGAGACTAAACCATACTGTTTCGGAATTGTTTAAAATAATTAATGAATATAGTTGATGCTCTTTTTCGTTTTTATATAACTGAAGTTTTAGAAGAAATCTAAAATTCAATTTATTTGTCATTTTTAAACAATCAATAAAATTTAAAATTTTGTTCTTAATTTTATTTTTAAAATCACCAATCTAAAATTATTAATATTATGTAAAATTTTAAACTCGTTTACTTCAAAACTAAAAATAATTTAATTTTAATCACTCATTTTTCTCTTAAATTTAAAGTTAATTAATAGTTTTTTAATTATAGTAAAATCTCTTAAAGTGTCAATTATATAAAAATAAAGGAAGTAGTAAAAAGCGATTGATTGTTGATAGCTGATAATTTATAGCAATTTGATATTAAATGTTTAATAAATGATATATAACAATTGTTAATTTCAAAAATGACCAACAATGATATATTGTTAATATTTTATATATTGAATTAAATAAATAAATTAAAATTAAAATATAATAAAATAATATATTTTTTACATATGCTTGTAAAGTATAATTTTAAAATTTACAATGTTCTAATTGTTAATTTATATTTATAAAATCTTCATAATTATTTCTTATTAATATTAATCAATATATTTCAATATTTTTTTAATAATTAACATATTATAATTCGTAGTTGCAATTGAATTATAAAACTTTAAGAATAATGATGGGGTAAGAACAATTTTGATTTTTCTTTGTTTATAACTGCAATTATTCATAAAAAAGTTTTAAACTCTATCAATTGTTATTTTTTATAGTTTATCAAACAAATATTTGCCGGTTGTTAAATATAAAACCTTTATTCACTACATTTATCAGTTATACCAAATATCACTTGCATCTCCTAAATTATGATTTTATTTTGGATTAGGTTAAATAATTCGATTTAAGGATGATCAATGATAATAAATACATATATTTATATGATTTATTTTTTATTTGGATGAGTTTGTCAAAATATGAATTCCTATTTTTAAAATGGAATATTATTTTTCTAAAATATGACTTTTTTAAACAGAAAAATATTTTGTCCATACTAATTTCTTAAATGTACTAAACAAAAAAAATATAAAACAGATTTTTCGGAAAAACAAATGAAGCTTCAATAATTCAAATTGTGTTGTAGAAATTTAGAGAATTTGTAGTTCAAATTATTGGCAAGAGACAGCTCTAAATCGGTAAAAGTGAGAATTTGATAGAATACCATAGGCCTAAAATTAAGGATTTTCATTTGGAGGGTTTCAATTTGAGGATAAATTTCAAAAGCTTTTTAGATGTTTAGTTGTTCAGAAAATGTGAGAAATTTTTCTTTGTGCGTCCTTTTTTTTTTTTTTGTGGAACGCGTTGATATTCTTAACAAATATAAGTTATATTTTCATTACTTGTTTAAAAATGAGTGAGAGTTACTTTGACCAAATTTTAAAAAATAATAAAAATTTTGACATCAGCATGTCATATGAATTTTATTGGCAGCATCATTACTCAATTAGTAGGTATTTCATGTTTCAAGGATTTAAAATTATTTTTGACTTTTTTGGATTTTAAAGTGTAATTATGTAATTTTTAAGTAATATTATTATTTATTATATTTATTGTATGATATAAAATAAAAAGATTAATAATATATTTAGCACAATAAATTTTGATATATTATTTATTATTTGAAATATCATATTTAATTTTTTATTATTTATCTGTTATTTTTATATATAGTAATTTATTATTATGAGCTATATATAGTTTGAGATTATTGAAAAACAATATAATTATAATATGAATCAATATATTTTTGGATTTTTAACAATTATAAAGATTTTAAGAAAAGGTAATAAGATAAATAAAATGATAAGACATGTGTTAAAGGTATTTAATTAATATGAATAATTTATCATTAAGATTATTAAAGTTAAAAGTTATATATTAAAATTTTATTAATAGAATGAATAAAATTTAATCAAATTTTACCACATCAACATATATAAAGATAAATGGAGAAGGTTTTGTCGCATGACATTTTTATTTTGGCTTTATATATATAATAGATTTACTTTTTATGTAATTAACAGTATTTATCACATAATATTACTTTAATAAAATTAAATCTCAAAATATAAATAAAAACAACAACATACTTTTCATATTTTTTCCTAAACCTAATTATGAATGAGCTTACTCCATATTTGTCCAAATCTTATTCAAGTTATGAGGATATATTATTTTACTCATTTGTGTAGAAAATATACAAGAATTGACCCTCCTCTTAAATTAAAATACACATATAACTCAAACTTCAAAAACCTCAATGATATTATTACTTGACAACAATAATTACTAAATTGATAACATATGCACAGACATACTTCAAGCTATTGAAGCCTAATCCAATTAACTATAATATTAATCAGTTATATTACAATTTTCACAATAATTTGAGAGGGATTTTAGTGGGAGAAATAAATGAAACTTTTGTATCTGGCCATGATGACTTTGAGTTTTGTTAAATATACAAATCAATTCATACTTAGATTTTTTTTTTATTTTTATGATTTAGCATATCATAATATCTTCCTTGCCCGCCACATATAATTAGACTTTTTTTTTTTTTTTTTTTGTCTTTACATCCTACATTTTTCCTATTATTTTGCTAAGTTATTACTTATTAGAGTCTCCATTTTTGCATTTTGGATTTAGGAGTACCTGTTTTTTTCATGATGGCCGCCATATTTTTGGCATCTAGCAATGTTAAAACTACCAAATTAACATTCGGCTGTACTAATTTGTAATTATTAGTGATGATTTTTAAATCAATTTGAAGTTTTTAATTTTAAATTTATTTGAAAAAATAATATAAAATTTCAAAATAAAAATTTTAATTTACCGTATTTTAAAAGAAAATTCAAAACGATAGAAGAACTTATTAAAAGGTTTCGAATTTGAATACGACCAAGAGTTTTAATTTTCACTTGTATTCGCAATATCTTTTCTAAATTTTTTTTAGTCATCCAATAATAGAGGTGGAGTCAATCAAACTAATCACTTAAAAGTTCTTAATTTAATATACAATTAATTAAGTCAAGCTTGTGGTGTATTTTCTAAATGTGACCAACAAACTCAATATTTAAATGTCTTGATTATTGGAATTGCAGCCGCCACACTTTTGTCGTTTAGCAATACCGTAAAAGTTTACCATCAATTAGAATTAATATTTTTAAAATAAAATCCAATGAATTGATTGATCGATTGATATGATAAAATTAAAAATTAATTAATTAATTAATATTAAAAATTATTTAATAAAGAAATCGATTAAAATTAAAAAGTAGATCAAACTGATTCAATTTAAAAATTATTTTATAAAAATTTAAAATTTCAAAAAATTACACTATTTTACTTAAAATTAAATATTAAAAATTATTCTACTTTGTCATATTATAATTTTTAATTTTAAATATTTTTAAATTATTATACATATTTAAAAAATTTAAAAATTTAACCTATTGACTAAGAATAGTTAAATTAATGAAATCAACTTAACAAAAAATCTACTAGCCAACCAATTTGATCTTAATTCTGATTTTAAAATTATTTGTTGCAGTTACTATTAATTTCGTACGTTACATTGAATATACTTTTTCATCACTTGTGAAATAAAAAGAAAAAATAGAAGTTATTTAACAATTTTAAGAGTTATTATTTTAATTTTAATTTTAATTTTCAAATTTTCAAAATTAAAATTAATTTGTATGTGCATCAAGATTTTTTTAAATTAATTTAAAATATAATTTCAATAGTACATATATTTTGAACCATAAATTTATCTAATGCTCTTATTTATATAAAATTGAGAATATTAATTTTATATAATTAAACTTATTTTAAATTTGAAAATAATGTTTATAGAATCTTTTTAAAATAAGTAGTTTTAAAATATTTTAATCATATACAAAATATTTTTTATATCATGCATATGTAAATTAAAGATAATTATTGAACTTTAATTTTTTATATTATTTAATGCTACGGATTTATAATTAATCTGATAATAAATGTAAAAAATTAAATATTTTTATATTTATTTTAATTTTTGGAAAATATGAACTTTATTTATAATAATAATAATAATAATAATAATAATAATAATAATAATAATAATAATAATAATAATAATAATAATAACAGCAACAACAACAATATATCAATAAATATGAAAGTATCAAAAAAAGTGAAATAGGTCTATCATATTCTTCAATCAAAACATTAAGCAGTTGAAATTCCAACTAAGTGGAAAGTGCACTAAATTTAATATTTATTAAAATTATAAATTAACTTTCATGGTCTTTAAAATGAGTCTAGAAGGCTAAATATTATTGATAAATTAAAGTCCATTACCAAAAAACAAACTTGAGAAAAATTAGAAACTCAATAAATAAAACTTGCATAAAAAGAAATAATTTTTCATAAAAATATAGCAAAAATAAAATAAAAATACATATAAATATTAATTTTGTAAGAATGAAAATACAAAAATAACAAATGTAATATCTAGATGCATAAATCTAGCCAGATTTATGATAATTTTATTAAAGAAAAATAAAATAAAAAATATATAAAATCTCTAAATTTAAAAAAATAAATTAAAATAAATTCAAAAATGAATAGATCTAAACTTTATTCAAGAAATAAATAACCAAATAGGAGAAAAAAAGAGAAAAATTAATTTCTGTTCAAAACGATCAAAAATTAATCTCTAAAAGTTGTCTTATTGGAGATTTTGAATGAAAGACAATTATTGTAAGTTTAATATAAAATTTTAAAAATTAAAAAAATAAAATAGTAATTTAATAAATTTTAAAATAAATAAAATTTATGATGTATAAAGTAAAGAAAATAAATTATATATATATATATATATAAGATTAGCTATCGAATCCAAAGGATGCGAAAATAATGTCTCAATAAGTAATCATTAGCTAAATAACGTTTGAGGAATTTCGTTGAATTAATAAAGAGGCCTAAACCAATTAGTTTAATTGTTTTCATATACTAATTGAACTGGGCCGGGTTCATCTCAGTCTAACGCACGCTTCTCGTATCATACGTGGCTGATTTGGATGACCATAAATTCTCCCTTATTCAGCTCTTGTTTATATTGTTCATCCATAAACCTCTTTCCAACTCAGTCGAGCCCAGTAAAATTTTGGCCTTGTTGGTCATAATTTTGAGTAACATTAGTTTCTTTTTCAAAAAATACTTAAAAATTTTGAAACTCATCAAAATTTGTATTTTCATTTCATAATTAAACAATACAAAATATCAAAAAATAATAAAATTAGAAAGATTTTCAGTGATTGTTCGTTGATCGGCGCCCATAGCCAGCAGTAGGCGGTAGTCAAAGGTGATCGCCAGTAATTGATATATTATTTTACATATATTTGATTAGTGTTTATATAAATTTTTTATTATTTTTGTAAGAATGCAAGAGTTAGAGAAATAATTTTTTTATTTTCAAAATACAAAAAAGTCATTTTTCTGAAAAATAATTTATTTTTTAATTGAAATTTTTTTTTTCATTGATCGATTTTTTAAATACACTCAAAAGAAAAAAATATGAAAAATATTTTTGTGAAACGAATAGGAACTTAAATTTGACTTAAAAATGATTCAAATTCTGAGTTTAAGTTTGAAACTTTTTTAGTAATTAAACTGATTATCGTCCAACTTAAGTTTACAATTTTAGACAAGCTTAATAGCCAAGTTTTTATTATTAATAAAATTAAATTATGATTAATTTTTGAAAACATTTTTTATTTTTAAATCTTAGTATATGTAGCAA
This sequence comes from Omphalea diandra, assembly GCA_949677035.1. Classification (NCBI taxonomy): domain Eukaryota; kingdom Viridiplantae; phylum Streptophyta; class Magnoliopsida; order Malpighiales; family Euphorbiaceae; genus Omphalea; species Omphalea diandra. The sequence goes on along the minus strand of CATIWR010638740.1, from coordinate 7,421 downwards.
TAGTTTCAGGAAAAACTAGAAAAAATTTAAATGTTACATTACGAATGCATGTCACAGGGCAAAATACATTATTTTCTGCACATATTTTAGGTGATAAATAGATTGGATTAAGTGAATTTAAATTGGATCAATTTCAAGTTGTGAAACAGATGAGTCATCAACTCAATATACAGAAGAAATTTTGATCATTTTGACTCGTTTTTTGAATTTAAAATTGGATTTAGTTACTCATAAGTTTGAGTTTTTAAAAAATAAATAAAAATATTTTAAAATAAAATTTAAATATCTTAATAATTTAAATAAAATCAATAGAATTGACTCATAGATTGAATCAAGATAACATTAATTTGAACACACCAATAGATTAGATTGAATCATGTTAGATCAAGTTAAGCCGAACCTTTTTTTAATAAGTTCAAATCACGTTAGAAATTATCACTTTTACTAATAATTATAAAATTAAAATTTTAGACACATAATACATACTATTATTGAAATTTAAATTTAATTTATTAATAAAATTATTTACAGATCAGTTTTCGAGCTTAATAGCAAGTTGGCTCACAAGATTTATAAGCTAAATATTAATGAGTTCAATCTCAACTCGTTATGGTAACAAGCCAAATTCGAACTTTATTTAAAGTTCAATTGATCAATGAGTTAAATTAAAATAAATTTGTATTGACTCGATCTCTCATAAGTGCCTCAATTTATTCATATTTGTTTAAGAGTAATATATATGATAATTTATATGATAAATTTTTATGTGATAATTTATCATTTATCATAGAACACTTAATAATTTCTTAAATTATTATTTATTTTTACAATTTATTCATTATATTTTATAAAAATGTAAATTATATTTACGAATTATACTAAGAAAAGACAAGAAGTAAATTTACTTGCTAATTAAATTTTATTTGTTCATGAATTATGTTAATTTTTTAGTATTTGAATATATAAATTTTAGAAACTAATATTATGCTCAGAAGTATGGTATAGCGGAAAAAATAAAGAAAGCTACATACTAATCTAATTCAAATAATTTTTATGAGATTCTCCCAAATCATTAATATGCGATAAATCTAAATCAAACCATGCTCTTACGTTTTTCATTAAATCATCTTACGTGAAAGAGTTTAGATTTGTATAGAATTTCTAAAGAGATAGACTCCTCTTTTTCTTTTTCTTTTTTTAAAAAATGGCCCATTTTTATTTTTTCTAATTTTTTTTAATTACTTCAAAGCCTATCATTTGTTATTGTTTTCATAATGGCGGTGGTCTCTTTTCTTTTTCTTTTTCTTTCTAGATTCTATTGTATTTAAATTAAAAATATTTTTAAATTTATTTTTTTAGTAGTCCTGATCATGAGACTTATTTATTTAACTTTTGGTAAATTTGTGTTCTTTGTTCATGTTATTTCTTCCTTTTTTTTGCTTATATTTTTTCCATTTCAATTGGATATGTGTTTTTAGTCAGTGTTGCTATAATATAATATAATATGGTTTCATGGTTTGGTGGCTGATGGTTGGTAAAAAAAAAAAAAATCTTATTACTTTTAGCAATGAATTATTAGACAATGATTATTATTTCTCATAGAATATAACTTAAATTTAATTATTTTTTAAACAGAAATTATTGTTTTTCGTTATCGATATGTGTCAATATTTTCAAAAACTAGACTGATTATTAAATTGATGAATTCATTAATTTAATCGATTTGATTTGTTTAAATAATTTAATTCAATAAAAAATTCATTAAATACTCTGCAAATTATTTAAGTATATAATAAAAAGTAAAATAAAAACTCTAAAAATTAGTTTAAATCTGCTTGAATTAATCGATAATTTAATTTTCAATTTACTTTATATATGATCTATCAATTTGATTCATTTTTAAAAAATATTGACATATACAACTTACTTTTAATATTTTTTACGAAATTAAAATAGTGTAAGATCTATTGCCTCTGTATAAGTCGTATTTCAATAAAAAATTTTAAAAAAAACAAATATTAGGTTCACCTCAATATTGCCATGTACAAACCTATGAGCGACACATCCTATTCCCATGTTCACGTACCCAATAACTTTAAAATCTTCCAGCACAAGGGCTGCGGAGTATTACTTGAAAATCCCATTGATAATGAATATAACAACTTGAAATATTATATATATTGGCAAATTGCAACCTTTATATATAAAAACACAATCTAATCTAATCTTGGACACACACACACACATATATATATAGACTGCAATTCTCTGCCAAATTACAATTGTAATTACATTGATCCTAACCATAATGCTGCATCCTTGTATGACAATTATATTAATCCTATTGAAGCATCTCTTATTGGACAAACAGCACGTTTCTAATGTGAACAAAAACAGAGGCTTTGGGTTCTTTAACAAAAATTTTGATAGATGGACAAAATTTCAATGGATAATAAGATAATATGGGAGAGTTTAGAGTTTGCGCTGAAGACAGTGCACTAGCATAGCCTGTCACATAACTGGACACGTACTTTGATCCTGCACTGCACTACATGGTTTTTGACCTTAATGAAAATGAAACTTCTTGTGATTACAACTTGGAAATATAAGTAAAGCTACAGTATACCTTGACAAATCTTGCAAACCCAATAACGTAAATATTTGTTTATTCTATTTGGTGGCATAGTTTAAGCAGGTTACTTGTATTGGGTCATGCATCAATTACTTCTGAAATAGTGAAGAATTTGAATCTTTGATTTGAGGATAAGTATTTCATGTCAATCTTTCTTCTCTTTGGTTCTCTCTTAATTAATTAATAATAATTCTTTTTAATATGCTAAGAATGTTTCTTGTCATCATGAATTAGGTTACCTTGACAATTTTAATATGTATTTCTTTAACACAATCTGATGTTAAACTTTGTTTGAAAACTTAGACGTTGCAAAATTCAATATAATTGAATTTGATTTTCATGATTTTTTTATTAGAAATTTTTATGTTTAAAATCATTGAATTTTTTCAATTAAAAATTACTAAAAAAGTTAAATTATGTCAAAGTTATAAAATTTTAAGAGAATTCATTATAATTAAAAATTTAGATAACATTACTTTAATAACTTTATAACTTAAATTGATACTATATTTTTTAAAATAAGTAAATATATTTATTGATACTATATTTGTTAAAATAAGTAAATATATTTAAGAAAATCAAATGATTTTCAAATGATTTTAGCTTATAATATATTCATTCCAAAGATTAAAATCCAATTGAATTCAATCTATTTAAAATTTATTGTAAATAAAAATTTTATTATTAAAATGAGAGAATTCCTTTTGTTTTTTTTTTTTTTGCGTAATTTATTAAAAACGGAATCTTAATAAATTTATGAAAAATTATCATTTCACAACTTATCAAGAGATTCAGACTTCTAATTACAAGAGAGAATTGCATTTTTCTTACCATTTGAATCAATACTAATTGATTTTTAATATATTATCTCAAATACATAAGAATCTACCTTGCATTAATATTTTTATAAGATCTATTTTGAAAATTTAGAGAATAAATCTCATATTTATCTTAGAGAAAATGCATTACATGTAATTTACCCTTAAAAATGGGTTTGAATTATTACCATTGATCTTGGCTTTGTTTCAATAGAAAATTAATTAAAGGACTTCTCACATCATATATCTTACTTTACATTGCGAAGTGCACGCATTCAATCATGTCATTATTATATACCAATATTATTTTATAGGGCAATGTAGTCGTCACTGTCTAAATGATATGGTCAATTTTATAGGTTCACTAGAAAATTCTAGCAATTGACGTTAATTACCTCCCAAAATAAAAGTTTCAGAGAAGAGTCAGTGGGTCACAAGAGTTTTATTGGTTTTTTTTTTCTTTTAATGCAGTTTTATTGGTTTTCTTATAGTTAGATAGCTGCTTGTTGATATTCAAATAATTTAATTTGTTTTGTGGAAAAATGTGTCATGATTTTTTATAATATTTTAGAATCAAATTAGATCAATTGGTTAGATTGGTGAAATAAAAAATAGATTAGGAATATTGATCATTTAAAAAACTAGCTAAAATCGAAAAAATCGATTAAAATTATGAAAATTGAGTAAAATTAAAAAAAAATTAAGTCAAATTAGTTTAACTTAAAATTATATTATTTTATGAAAATTTTAAAACTTTAAGAAATTATACTATTTTATTCAAAATTTAAATATTTAAAAATAGATTTCATTAGCTTATCATATTATATTATTTAAATTTTTTGAATATTTCAAATATTGTTTATATATTTTTTCAAACAAAAATTAAAAGAATGCCTATTGAACCAGATCAATTGAACTAATTAAAGTAATGAAATTGAAAATCAATCAGCTCACTAATTCATTCTCTAATTTGATTTTAAAAACATTAATTTTGGCCTATGTATTATTTTTATTAATTAAAAAGATATAAAAATTGAAATTGATGTACTTTTTACTTAATCACTAATTAAAATTTTGTCAACGTGATTAGAGAATATTAATTAGAAACTTTCATTGTTCAATGTTGAAGCAAATTTCATATTTTACTACTTTTTAGCAATTTTCTTTTTGATACACACTAGTAAATAATCAGCAAAAAGTTAAAAATTAAATTGAAAGTGGCCATATAATTTAGTCAAGACTTTACTTTAAAAATTAAAAAAAGAATTTGAGGGCGGGGGGGGCAAGGCCCTTGTTCCTATACAAGTGGCTCCGCCACTGTTGATGATCTAATGAACAGAAATTATGGTTATTATAGTTATGGAAATAGATATGGTTAATTTTTAATTCAAAATTCACTGTTATGGACATGGTATTGGATGTCAATTGTCCATAGTTTCATGCTCTGCTTCATTCTGTAACTTTCAAAAGAATGGGCTAGCCAGTTACAGAAAAAAAAAAAAAAAAAGACCGCCAACAAATAGGTCTAAGCATAATAGTCCAAAATTCCAAGATTCCATTAACCAAAGTTTACCAAAATTGATTCCATTTTGCTAATACTTACATTTCACCACTGGAGTGCCTCACTATCAATTCCTTCCTCCTAGATATTTATGGTCCTCGATGATTTTGGGGAAATTGATGTATCTTAACTTAAAGAGATATGAAATTTTATCACTTTTTTTTCTAAAAAAAAAAACAAAGCACTAAAATCGCACATTGGTCTTGTTTGATTTACCTGTTGCCAATTGTTGTTATTAATTTCTGATGGTTAGTTACTAATAATTGATTATTGATTGATATTAAATGTTTGGTAAAATAATTGCTACTAATTGTTATTTATAAGTATAATTACATAAATTTTAAAAATTGAATCAATGTATTTTAGATTTTAGATTTTTAATAGGATAAATAATAGATAATCATCCATTAAGTATTTTTAAAAAATGTATAAATTAAACCTTTTAATAATGCTTACATTAAATATTAATCATGAATATGATAGTGATTTCATTAAAAATCAAATAATATGTTAGATTTAAATAATGATTATAAAAATTAAATAACTATTAAATAAATAATTTATTATTATTAAATAAAATAATATTAGAACAAACACTATATTAGAATTAATGTAAAAGGTTAAGGATATATTTGTCTTTTATTTATAAAAAAAGAACAATTGATGAAAAATAATATCAAGATAGATTTTTAAACTGGAGCTGTTAGATAGTCTATCAATTAATAACTCCCATTTTAAAATGAACAGTTGTATTAATCAAATAGATATTGCGTACCTTTTACAAACTCAACGGTAAAAAAAAAAAAACCCTCAAAAAGAAAAACCAGACATCCCCTTGAAATGGGAAAATAATTGCTAGAGATACTTTTAATTTTTTTCTCATGAAGTTGATATCAACTAATAGAAGTGATTATTTCTGACTCTCTTGGAAAATTTCACTTGAATTCATTTTTGAATTTGATCCAATTTAACAAATTTTAGATTAAATTTTATCTTATCCTAACTCAAATAACTTAAATTAATTCAATCCTATTTTTGACATAAATTAATTTATATTTGACTTGATTAAATTCTCAAAAATATTTAAATTTTTTTAAATATTAAAATGGTATTTTTTCTTAAAAAGTGAAAATTATGATTGATTTTGACTCAAAACTAAAATATGATTAGAATTTTTTTATATGTTTTAATTTAATAATTTCGTATGATATCAAAGCAATTCAATTTGATATCACTTAAAGAAAATATAATCTAAAAATATAACTTAATCCTAAATTTATTCAATCCGCTAGTCACTTTCATAGACGGAGACTAAAAATTGATTTTGCATTCATTATCTCTCCCTTACCATGATTATAGGCAGCTATTATAGTGAAGTTACAATCATGGTGCACATGATTCAACAACAACAGCCTACTCAACCTTGGCGGTTCTCTAGATGATTGTCTATCAAAGCACGATCGTGCAATCAGCTATTTTGCTACCAATACTTCATGAACTGAGCAAAAAAGAAAGAACCGTCCGGCAACTTGAATAAGACCCCCGAGAAATGGTTGGTGGAAAGGGCGCGGGCGGTGGGGCATAAGCATTGGACCCAAAGTTAAATCTGGAAATTCTCTGAATGGACTATGTACCATGAATCTGTAGGCATCATCGTTTGCCTAACCGATTAGTCAAGAAAAATGATATTCATGCTTCAATTTGGTCCCTTTTTTTTATTGGTAATGGGCAAATTAATAGGGGAAAAAGAGAGAACATAAGGAATGACAAACTGAATAGGGACCACTACTCCTACATAAGAACAGACAATTCTGATCATGTCAGGGAAAGGAAAATGGAGACAAGTTTGTTCTAAAGCAAATGATTTTTTTTTTAAAAAAAAAAACACCTACTGGTTTTCATTGTATTCCTGGATTTTATGCTCACTCTTTTGGCTCTCCTTTGTCGATTTTCAATTTTTTTTATTTATGCTTCGAGAATTTTACTAATAAAAAGCCTTAACGGAATAATTAATTATTCCTTAAAAATTATAAATTTGAGATAAAAAAACAATTTACTTCTAAAATTATGAGAATTACAAGAAAAATGCCATATGATAATGCGTTTATCCATTTTCAATTTTCGTAATTATTGAAAACATATTATACATTAGATGAATGATTGCAAAAATTTCATTTAACTTTCAAAAGTGTCTATTGATTAACCCTTATTTGTTTATATGATATATTGAAAATCTTGGAAGAAAAATTCATCATCAAACCTTTTTAAATCTCTAACTCACTAATTTGCATATTGAAATTTCGTTGCGGGGGGGGGGGGGGGGGGGGGGGGGCCGGGCGGGGCGGCAGGGGAAGGGGGTGGGGGAGAGGGGGGGGATGGGGGGGGGCGGGGGGGGGGGGGGGTGGGGAGG
>CATIWR010638634.1:0-48738 GCA_949677035.1 Omphalea diandra | reverse complement strand
TTTAAATGCAATAGAATTCATTAACTTGTAACAAAACTCTTGCAAATTTGCTATTCATTCTTTCTATTCTTTAAGTGATTGCTCGGTGTAAGCATAAACACCAATTGTAATAGGTTTCAGTGTGAGCCTGTGAAAACACTTGGGAAAGATTTTAGTGTGAGCCTATAAAAACACTTGAGAGAGGTTTTAGTGTTAGCCTTAGAAAACACTTGTAAGAAAGGTTATTGTATGAGCCTTGAAAACACAAAGTGTAAAAGCTAAGGGTGAGCTTAGAAACACCATTTTGAGTGAGTGAAATACCCAATTGCAGAGAATTAGAGAGTGGACATAGGGTTGATTTATACCTAAACCACTATAAATCTTTATGTGTTCTTTCTACTATTCCTTTATCCTTATTTTAATTTTTATTTAAACACCAATTCAAACCCCCTCCCCTTTTTGGTTCCTAGGGCCAACACATAGCAATCACATAACTTTTATCACCAAGAGCCTCATTAATAGATTTTGGCTCAAACTGAGAAACAAATGCAAGATTATTGTCTAAAGAATTGAGTTAAGATCTAATACTTACTCCATTAGAAGTATCACTAATGATTAAATCCTTTGGGTGATGTTTGGAGAATCTTAAATCCTTGTGAAGATCTTGATTTGAGGTTTCTTCTTATTGAGGTTAAGATTCCTTTTCTTCTTTTGATGACTTGTCTTCATCATGGTTTTTAGCCATCTCTCTTGAGCTTGATTCTAACTCCAATTTTTCAAAGTCACCTATAAGATTATCAACAATAGAACCTTTCCCAATATCAAGTTTACTAAATTCATCAAACACAATATTCATAGACTTTTTAACAACCATAGTACTTTTATTGAAAGTACTACAGGCCTTGCTAAAGATGGAATAACCTAGGAAAATACCTTCATTTGTCTTTAAATCAAAATTTTCAAGATTATCCTTGGTGATTAAGGTGCAGCACTTATACCTAAAGACTCTTAGGTATGACAACTTAAGTTGTCTACCATTCCAAAGCTCATAAAAAGTTTTATTAAAAATAGGTCTTTTGAAAACACGATTTGCAATGTAACACAAAGTATTGATGGCTTCATCCCAAAAGTAATTAGGTAATAAATACTAATTAAGCATAGTACTAGCCATCTCTACTAATGTTCAATTTTTTCTTTCTATAACATCATTTTGTTGTGGTGTTCCAAGAATTGAAAAATTATGATAAATCTCATTCTCTAAGCAATAAGACACAAAAGGTTCATTTTGAAATTTTTTTTCCATTGTCACTCCTTATAGAAGAAATGAAGTTCATTTTGAAATTTTTTTCCATGGTCACTCCTTATAGAAAAAATGAAGTAACCCTTTTCATTTTAAACTCTTTTTACAAAACTTTTAAAAACATCAAAGGTATCAAGCTTATGAGCTATAAAGGATGCGTAACTAAACCTAGAGTGATCATCAACTAGGGCAAGTGCATAATATTTTCCACCTAAGCTAGCACTCCTAGTAGATCCAATGAAGTCCATATAGATAAGTTAAAGAGGTTTAGATATTCTTATAACATTCTTTGCTTTGAAAAAAGATAGATGTTGCTTTCCCATTTGGCATGGTCCACATATCTTGTCTTTTAAGAACTTTAGTTTGGGAAGACCTTCCACTAACTTTCCTTTTGATAGGCTTTGTAGGAGCTCCATACTAGCGTGACCAAGTCTTCTATATCAAAGCCAAGCTTCATTGCTAAGTGACACAGGACACTTGAAAGATTGTTTAGCCAAAATTTTTAAATCAATTAGGTAGGAATTGCCCCTCTTTTCACCCTTGAAGACTACCTTTTTATCCACCAAAGTGGTAACTCAGCATTCTCTAGGGTCAAAGGTGACCTTGTTACCTTTATCATATAATTGACTTACACTTAGCAAATTATTTTGTAAACCATCTTTAAGTAGAACATTATCAATGAGAGAACAACCATTTTTGCCAATTGTTCCAATGCCAATTAACTTACCATTGGCATTATTTCCAAAAGTGACATTGCCACCTTCCTTGTCTTTTATAGTTATGAATAGCTTCTTGTTGCCCATCATATACTTTGAACATCCACTACCTATATGTCAATCATTCACTTCATTGGTGGTTGCCAAACAATCCTACACAACACAAATATATCATTTTTATTTAGGTGCCTAAGCATACTTAGGTCCTAGGGGTTTAGGCCTAGAAGAGTTTTCCAATTTGAGGTGAACCTTCCTAATATAATAGTGATTATTTATATGACCAAACTTCATGCAGTAATGACATTTGAGTTTAGATTTATGAGTCTTCCTCCTATACATAGCTTCGGTATGAGTAGGGGAACTTCTCATACCATGATGATGTGAGTGTGAGCATGTGCATAAATGTTTAGAAGTAGAAAAGAACTTTTTATGTGTGTAGGGGTGAGCATGTTTCTTAGTGTAAATGTATGCATGGTTAGCCCTCATTGGCATAGGCTTTGAGCTTTGATATGCCTTTCCTTTGCCCTTGGGCATTGGCGGCTTTGTGCTCTGAGCACTCTTCCTTCCAACTACCTATATACTAGAATTTGAGGTGTTAAAACTCTAATGAAGGTAGTGAGAAGGGGATTAGATAATAAGAAGGCTTTATTAAAGCCAAGACTATGTCTTGCTAATGGGGGTCTTTGAGATAAGATTAATGTATCTAAGGCTTCCTTCTCTTTGTGAAACTTAGAAATGGAATTTCTAAGCTCAACTACCTCTCCTCTCAAGGTATAATTTTCCTTTCTTAAGGAATTTAGAAAAGATGAAGACTTAGAGAGACTCTCTATAGATTTTTTGAATTCTTTATTAGAAGTCCTTATTTCATTTACAAAATCATGTAAGGATTTAAATTCATCCTCTAGTTTGGAGAATTTTTTTTTATAAGTTTTCATTTGTGACTTGTATTTATCACATCTCAATGTGAGAACTTCTAAGAGCTCATCATCTACATCATCTAATTCATCATAATTTTCATAAGAATGCAGTGAAGAGCTTACCTCATTTGAAGAGTCATCTTACACCATGAAGCATAGATTTGCCACTTCCTCCTTTTCATCCTCTTCATTTAAACTATCATCCCAAGCGGCTTTGAAGCTCTTCTTCTTCTCCTTATCCCCTTTCTTCTTCTTTTTTAACTTAGGGCAATCATACTTGATATGGCCTTGTTTGCCACACTAATAGCATGTAACCTCACCCATCCTTTCTTTGAGGTTAGGAGTTACTCTCTTGAAGTTTCTTCTCTCTTTTCTTCTCCTTGTCAGCTCTTTTTTTCTTCTAGAAAGCATGGCCAACTCTACCTCTTCTTTATCACTATCTTTATCACTTGAAACAAACTCTAGTTCATTTTCTTTAGGTGAAGATTAGAGAGCTAAGGTCTTCTTTTTTGCTTTGTCGTTCTTATCCCCTTGCCCTCCTATCTTCTACATTTCCTCATCTTTCTTCAAGGCTAGCTCATGAGTTAGAAGCTTGCCTATGAGGACATCAGTTTGTACCTTCTTAATCTCTGGATTTGGCTCTTGGATGCTACAAACTCTGGCACTAAATTTCTTAAAGGATTTAAGTATTTTTTTATTTTACCTCATGATTGGTGAGTATCCATCCAAATTTCTTCATGTTTGTGACAATCGATAAGATTTTATTCATCATATCTATGATGTTTTCATTTTCCTTCATCATGAATAGCTCACATTTTATCATATACATTTTTAATCTGCTAGACTTTACCAATGTTGTGCCTTCATGGTAGTTCTCCAAGGCCTTCCATTTTCCATGGGTTGTGAGGCAATGTTGAACCCTTCCTATTTCTTCCATTGATAAAGAACTAAGAAGGATTGCCATAGCCCTCGTATTCCTTCCATTGGATCTCCTTTGAGCTTCAACCCATTCTTCCCTTGGGATCAATTCTTCACTTCTATCAACCATCATAGTAGGTGACTTCCACTCTTTTACCATAATGTCCCAAAGATCCACCACATCACTATCCAAGTATATTTCCATCCTATACTTCCAATGTGTACAGTCGGATCCATCAAAATATGGCTTGAGATAGGTGTAAATTCCTTCTTATGCCATTAATCTTTTCTTACACAATTAAGGCTTGGATCGAGACTTGGGCTCTGATACCACTTATTGGCCCTTGAGTACCAAGAAAGGGGTTTGAATTGATAGGAATCTAAAAAATTTGGAGGGAAAATGAAGTGAATGGAGATTGGATGAGAAGTGCATAAAAAGAACACACAATATTTATAGTGGCTCAAGTGTTAACAAACCCTAGTCCACTCCCTAATTATCCACAATTGGGTGTCTCAATAACTGAAAATGGTGTTTTCAAGCTGACACCAAACTTGAATAATATGTTTTAATAGCTCACACACAACCCTACAATTTATGTTTCAAGGCTCACACAAAAACCTCACTTAATTGTTTTACAAAGGCTCACACTTTAACCTATTATAAGAGTTTTGATAACTAAGCTAACTCTCAAACCCAATCACAATAGTGTTTAATATTTACACCTAATAACAATAACTCACATACAAAGAATAAGAAGTTGTGAAGTAAATTTGCAAGATTTTGGCTACAATTAATAAAATTCTCTTACATTCATATATGTTTAGTGGAGTATTTATAGGTAACAAGCACCAAAGAGATGTTACTAACAAACTATATCTAAATCTCTAAGGTAAGCTAGGCAAATTTGCATTAAATTCCTGTCAAACTGATTTTGCAGTAATAACTAGCATTTTGCGATCTTGAATTTTCAATTTGCATTAGGAAGACTGAAATAGCAGTAAAGGACCCTATTTTGTGTCTAACGGCTAGTCCACGTGGCATGCTACTATTGGCGTTCCAACAAATATTATTATTGCATTTGACTAACCAACCAAAAGTTGTTGTCGCAATTAAGGTCCTTCTTGGACATGACAAGGACCGAGAATCCTTTTGTTTGGTAAGGAAAAAGCACTTTCATGGGTCGCGGTAAAGCACTTTCATGGGTCGCGGTAAAGCACTTTCATGGGTCGCGGTCTTGACAGGTTTTTCACCCTCGTGAATTTTGATATCCCAATGGTCATCTTGGACACTTGGCATATTATGGTTGTAGACTTGGTTCCCTCCATTTAGCTATAAAATTCGCAGTCCTGACTTAGAACGTGAACACCACCATGAATCTCTCTGTATGACATTCAAGTCTTCATTGGCTGGATCGCGGATATGATTTGGTCTATGAATTGATTTAGTCTAAGTCCATTCATCCTTGTTGCAAGGTCATGGTTAGGATTTAGAAGTTCCTGATTGTGAATTTGGATGTCTTACTCAATGCTAGAGATTTAGACTTTCATCCAACTTCCAATGCAAACCTAACTTAAAAACTGTAAAAACAAGACTTAAACAAGATATTAGTACCTATCAATCTTCATTGTCAAGACCAAAAGAGGCATTTGACTTAAGTTTGACCAACCTAATCCAATATCTAAAGTGTAAAAGGAATTACTAAAAAAAGAAGAGTAAGGCTTTAGAAAATCTTGGATTAAGCTCCAAAGCCAAGCCCAAGCCTACAAAGCTAAAAGTTCAAAGTTGTTCAGACTTGTTAGGTGGGTTATACAGTTCATTAAGCCTAACTATATAGCAAAGCACTTAGCTGTACAACCAACCCTTAAATAATTATCCTTGGAAAATTTTGAAACTAAGTCCTCTTTAAACTCTAAGGTTGTATAGTGAAGTAAGAAGGTTGTACAACCAATACTTTGGTTGTATATCCTCTAAGAAACTTTAATTCTAAAACTTTCATGGTTTTATCTATTATTAAACATGAACAACATGCAATTAGGACCATGCCAAAATATGGTGTGCCTTCCTCTCTCTATAAATTCCACACTATTTGAAGAGGTGGGAGGCTTGGAGCTATTAAGCTTCCTTCTTCAAAATCAATCCATGATGATAAAGTAAGATTTTCATTTTATTATGCATATATGCTCTAGTAAAATATTATGACCTTAGTACGTTGTTTCTATGATTAGTTTTGCCTCACAATCCAAATGAACTAATTATTTTTTCAATTAAACTAGAAATATATGGGCATAGCATATCCAAAATTTAGTCTAAAATATGCACTACACAATTTATGGTCAATTTTATAAATTTGTCCTATTTTGAGTGCAATTATACACTAACCAGTCCCGTAAACTTATCCTTATCTTAAAACATAGAATTTCAATTGAAAAAATGATTTATATCTAATTATTTAACATATAAATGAATATTTGTCATGTTTCATAGCCCCAATTCAGCTTCTAAGGCCCTCAAATGAAATTATCAATCTCAGACTTTATATGCATGAAAAGGTTCAACATCAAACCCAACCAAGGAGCCATATCTATTAGCACATAAAATATCAAGCAAAACTGCTTTACAAGAATTTAGATAAGATATACTTATATAAATTTCATATTTTCTACTTCACTAATTCCCATTCTAAACCTACAAAATTATTGGAAAATAGAAATGAGAGCTAAGCAAGTTTCAACAACAACTAGCCACAATCAAGGGGTTATATCTCTTCACACACAACTTACTTAGAAAAACTATTTTATAAGAATTTAGATAAGGCATAAACCTACAACTTTAATGCTCTGAACTTTCTCTAAATCATCTTCTAGTGTTATTAAATCATGGGTACAACATTCTACCCTGAAAACAAAATTAAAGGAATTCAGCTCATATTCACTATCAATTTCTCCCAATGAATCCTAGCTATAATTACCTTATAACTCCCACTATTTGTTCGTGATTAACATGATATGGAGGAGAAATTTCATAACAGAACAAATATGAAATCACATACCTTTCACCAAAACTAGAAATCCTTAAGATTCTTCCTAGTTAACTCAGTTTTTCCTCCTCTCCTTCTTTTTCTTCTTTTCCTTTCATTCTTTCTTTGTTAGCTCTCTTCCTTCTGCTACACCTCCTCATATTTTTGCCTTTCTAATATGCTTCTAAAGGAATAAAAATTCCATTTGTATACCTACCTTAATAAGACAAAATCATGATGGCTTGTTCCTATTGATTAGAAGCTCAATTTTCCTCTTTTAGTCCATTTTCTTCACTCCTTCATCACCTATATCCATCTACAAATCCCTATATGCTCCTTATACTTTTAATAAATTCCAAAACACCATTATTTAAAATACTAAAACATGTACATAACATATGAAAATTTTATGTGCCACTATGCAAACATCATATTCATATTCAAATGTAATAATGTACATGTTATTGTCATGCTTATGCAATGTGATGCATATATTCAAATATAACATAATAAAAATGCATATGATTTGGGTTGAGGATGTTACAATTCTCCCCTTTTTATCGAAATTTCATCCTCAAAGTTTTACTTACTAGAACTTTAGAATAGAAAGAGATATTACCATCTTATATGTTCCTCTACTTCCCAAGTAGCCTCCTTAGGTGAGTGATGGCTCCATCTCACTTTAACCATGGGTATCACTCGATTCCTTAACTATTTTAGTTATTGGTCAAGAATTTCAATTGGTTCTTTATGATAAATGATATCATCAAAAAATTCAATCTTTGGCTTTGATAATATATGGCCAGGATCATATCGATACCTTCGGAGCATAGCATGGAACACAACATGTATCTGAGATAATTCTACTAGTAATGCCAGTTGATATGCCAAAGGCCCAATTCTTTCTATGATCTTATATGGGCCGATTCTTGGACTCAACTTTCCCTATTTGTCGAACCTAATAATGCCTTTCCATGGTGAAACCTTCAAAAATACTTTATCTCCACCTTAATAATCTATTTCTCATCCATGACTATCAATATATACTTTTTCCCTTTCTTGAGTAGCTCACAAATGTCTTATGACTACTTGGATTTCGGCCACTGTATCATCTACCATATCGGGACCTCTAATTGTCTCATCCCTTCAACATCCCAACAAATTGGACTTCTATGTTTCCTGCCATATAAACCTTCATATGGTTTACCAATACTAGAGTGATAACTATTACTATATGCAAACTCCGTTAATGGCAAATGATCATCCCAATTGCCTTTAAATTCTAGCACACAAGCTTGCATCATATCCTCTAATGTTTGAACAGTCCTCTCTGATTAACCACCAATCTATAGGTGAAAAGCAGTGCAAAATTCAAACGAGTACCTAAGGTTATTTATAAGTTGTTCTCAAAATGAGAAGTGAATCTAGGATCTCTATCTGACACATTAGAAATAGGAATGTCATGTAATCTCACAATCTCAGCAACATATATTTTAGCCAGTTTATGGAGTTAATATGTTTGTCGTATATGCAAGAAAAATGCAGATTTTGTGAGATTATCCATAATAACCCAAACACCACTATGCGTTTTCTGTGTCTGAGGCAAAGCGACAACAAAATCTATTGAAATTTTCTCCCATTTCTATACAGGAATAGATAAAGGATGTAACTTACATGTTAGTGCTTAATGTTTTGCCTTTATTTATTGTCAGGTTAAACATCTTGATATAAACTCAGTTATAACTTTCTTCATCGTTGACCATAAAAAATGTGACCGCAGGTTTATATACATTTTTGTACTTCCAGGGTGCATAGCATATGGTGTATTGTGTGCCTCATGCATAATCTCTAATCTCAAACCATCAACATCTAGTACACATACTCGACTACCCATCACTTTCATCCCATCATCTCTAATAAAAAAAATTAGTCTTCTTACCTTTTTATATCTTCAATAGCATTTTCGACAAATATGGATCCTTCCTCTAAACTTCTCTAATTTTATCACCTATCACAGGCTTTAACTGAAGTGTAACCATTAGAGCTGTCACATTCTCAATCTCAAATTTTACATTTAAAGCATGAAGATTAAACAAGGATGTCAAATTATAACTAACTATAGCAACAACAACATCTAAGGCTTTTCAGATTAAAGGATCAGTAACAACTTTAGCCTTACCCAGATGATAATCAATAGTGCAATCATAATCCTTTAACAATTCTATCCATCTTTTCGGCCTTAGGTTAAATTCTCTCTATCTTGGAATATATTTCAAGCTTTTATAATTTGTTAAAATATGAAATGTCTCTCCATACAAGTAATGCCTCCAAATTTTCAGGGCATAGACAATGGCTGCCAACTTCAAGTTATGTGTAGGATAATTCAACTCATGAGGCCTTAGCTATTGAGAAGCATAAGCTATCACCCTTCCATGATGCATCAATACACAACCTAACCCCCGCCTTAATGCATCAGTGTACACCATAAATTCACCATTTGTTGATGGCAATGCCAAACTTGGTGTCGTTGTCAACTTATTCAATTCCTCAAAACTTTGTTAACATTGATCATCCTATTTAAATGTTACATTCTTCCTCAATAATTTTGTCAATGACCTAACAATAATGGAAAATCCTTTCATAAATAGTTTATATTAACCAGTCAACCTAAGAAAACTATGCATCTTTGATACATTTTTTAATGGATCCTACTCTAAAATGCCTGTCACTTTAGCTAGATCATGTTGAACACCATGTTTGGAAATAATATGTCTTAAAAAGACCACTTATTCCATCCAAAAGTCACATTTGTTCAATTTGGCATACAACTATTTTTCCTTTAAAATATGCAATACGATTCTCAGATGTTGTTCTTGCTCCTCACGGTTTAATGAGTATATGAGAATGTCATTAATAAAAACAATCCCAAACTAATCAAGACATTGCAGGAAGGTACAATTCATTAGTGCCATAAATGTTATTAGTGCATTAGCTAACCCAAAAGATATAACAAGGAACTCATAGTGACTATACTTAATACAAAAAGTAGTTTTTGGAATGTCTAGCTTAGCAATTCTCAACTAACAATACCCATATCTCAAATCAATTTTTGAAAATACTGTTGCACCTCGAAGTTGATCAAGCAAATAATCAATTGTTGGTAAGGGATATTTATTCTTTATTATTACTAGATTCAATTGCCTATAATCAATACCCAATCACATGCTCTCATCCTTTTTCTTTATAAATAGCATTCTTTCCTCCTATGGAGATGTACTAGGTCGAATGAAACCTTTTTGCAACAACTCTTCTAATTTTGCAGTTCCACTGTTGCCATTTGATATGGCGTAATAAAAATAAGAACCACTCTTGGTAAGGTCTCAGTATTAAAATCAACTTCTCTATGCTATGGCAAACCCAACAAGTCATTAAGAAATACTTCTCAAAACTCTCTCACTATAGGAATATCTACCAAACATAAAGTAGGAACACTGCTTTCAACCACACTTGCTAAAAATGTGTCACAACCTTTTTTTTATTAGTTAAAAAGCTTGAATAACTAAAATTAAACAAGTTGGAATAGTTTTGTGTTCCTAACAAATACAACTCTTAGTTGTCCTAAAGATTTAATCATCAATTCTTTAGTATGACAATCTAAAGCTGCATGATGTTTTACTAACCAATCCATTCCTAAAATAATATCAAATTCCTTAATGTTCATCAATATCAAATCAATAGGCAATATGACACCACACATTAGCATTGGACAAGTTCTACATAATTTGTTTACAATCACACTACCTTCAGCAGACATCAAAACACCTAAATCATATCCATGCACCCGTGATGCAAATTCTAAAGACATAATAAATAAATGCATGGATCCTAGGTCTATCAAAACATAAGTAACTAAATCATAAATAAAAATTACATTAGAAACAACTTCAGGAGCTAGTGGAGCTTCTTGATGAATGATAACAAAAACTCTAGGCCATGCTTGAGTATGGGTTACCTGTCCACTACTAAAAATTGAAGTTACTTCACCATGTCCTCCTCTACCTCTATGTCACCCTCTACCTTTACTTATGTCATGAACATTCTCCCCAACACTGTTTTGCCTAACTACCTGAGATTCCCCTCTAGTCAAACCTGCCATTGGACAATCTTGAGTCATATGCCCAGTTGTCTATAAGTATAGCAAGTAAGCCTTTTAGGTCCCCACCACTCTCTAAAATGAGTTTTTCCATAATTAGTACAAATTGGGGCTACACCTCTACACATTATGCCCACTGGTCCTCTCCTACACTTTAAGCCTTCAAAACTACCATAGACACCTTTATTTGATAGCACTAATACTAATCTACTAGGCTGACTCTATCCTCTACCTCTTTGACTACCAACAACTCTTTGAAATCTTGATCCCCTAGATGATGTGAAACTGCCTCTTTTTATTGCTCTATTTAGTTCTCCACTCCACCTTACATAACTTATCTTCCTTTTTGCCTTAATAACATTCTTCTTTTGGATCACCTCCTCAGCATTGAGTAGCTACTGCTAATAATGTAGTATAATTAGCTAGCTTAACTGTTAATCGATATAGAATTTTTAACCTCAGTCCTCTCTCAAATTTATGGCACTTCAATTCCTTTATAACTACATACTTTAGGGCATATCTTGAGAGTTTAACAAATTGTACCTCATATCAACCACTGTCATAACATTTTGCTTTAATTGGAAAATCTTCACCTTCTTCTTATCTAAGTATATTGTTAGTGTGTATTTATTTGCACTCCTTTAGAAAACCATCTCATGCTAAAGTCATCGATTGACCAGTGCTATCTGGAATAGTCTCCCATCCTACCAAACTAAGGCATTATTTTGAATCAAAGATATTACATACTTTAATTTTTGCTCTAGGTTGTTTTCAAGCTTGTTCAAGATTCTTTCAGTTCTTTTAAGCCACTCCTCAGCCTCAACAGGATTTGTGGTGCATTCAAAGTCAATTGCCCCTTGCTTCCTTAATCTCTCATAATTCTTGTCTATAGCAGGTCCTACATATGTTTATGCTACTAATCTATGCATCATCTCAGCAAAGTGTATGATACTTGGGTTTACATCATAGTTGGATTATTTCCTAACATCTCAAGATTCTCTATAACATGGTTAACATGTTCACGTGCATGAATAGACTCATCTTTAACCACTGGTCAACATGAACTCTACCAGGTGTATCCATGCTCCTATATGTCAATGTATGTAAATATTAACACAATGCAAATATCATATACAACATATTCATATTACACAAGTTTACATAATCATTTACCCCCTCTGATACCACTAAAATGTGATGTCCCATTAACTAATCATTCCTAAAATAGGTGCATTATCTCATTCATAAGACATGGAATGCTAAAGTGACACAACATCATTAAAAATCTCTCATGCCAGCCATTGTCATTAAAGGGCATTTCTTCAATTATTTTGAACACTATGTATATTATATCACAACATAGTAACTATTTACAAAAAAAAAATAACATGGCTAAACAAACCAAAATACTAATAGATTACATATTGGTCCAACCTCTATTAGACTACTAGATAGCAACTTCAAAATGCAAACTAGATACAATCTTTAGTCTACTCTTCCTTAAAGAAAATTTAATACAAAGGAGTGAGCTTGCATACTCAATAAGTAAACACATAATTATACTTTAATCATAAATAACATAATAAGCATTTAAATATAAATAACTCACTATCATATCCATGCACAAAATAAAGAGTTTTTACTCTTTAATGCCACACAGGCTATCAAATGTTATTACAACATAGGCTATTACATGTTATTGCCAGACAGACTATATATATCATTGCCACACAAGCTATTAAATGTTATTGTCACGTAGGTTATCATATATTATTGTCACAAAGGCTATAAGATTTTGTTGTTTGCTCAATAACATCAAGTATTAGTCTTTCAACAAATCAACTATAAATCTAATAAAATTCCACCATTATACGACTAATAGCAACACCCATAAACTTTGGCAAATCATATCACAACATATTTTCATTCCCAAGTCATAATTTATCAACATCTCATGAAAATAAATAATTCAAAAGTATAACAATCCTTTCATCGTTGCATTCATCAATATCATCCCATTACAAAACATTTCATTCCAATGAGTATAGGTTCATGGCATTTCACCAATCACATGTTTAGTACCATTAACTATTTACTTACCTCTTCATTCAAGCTATTAAGACATGGATGGTCCCAGCTTATTCCCAATATTATCTTTAATGCCTTGAGGATCTATTTCAATACACAAAATCAATCCATGATGATAAAGTAAGATTTTCATCTTGTTATACATATATGTTGTAGTAAAATATCATGACCTGGCAAGCTCTTTCTATAATTACTTTTGCCTCACAAATCCAAATGACGTGAGTATTTTTTCCAATTAAATTAGACATATATGGGTATAACATAGCCAAAATTTAGTCCAAAATGTGACTACATAATTTATGGTCAATTTTATAAATTTGATCTATTTTGAGTGCAATTATACACTAAACAATCTCGTAAACTTAGTCATATCTCAAAACATAGAATTCCAATTTAAAAAATGATTTATATCTTAACATATAAATGAAAAATTTTCATGTTTCATACATGTAATTCGGTTTCTAAGGTCTTTAAATGAAATGATCAATTTTAGATTTTGCAGGCATAAGCATTCAGGATCAGACAATGAGCCATGTCTCTTAGCATACAAAATATTAAGTAAAACTACTTTATAGGAATCTAGATAAGATATAATTCTACAACTTTTATATTTTGTACTTCACCTAATTCCCATTATGTCCCCATAAATTTATTAGAAAATACAACTAAGAGCTGAGCAGATTTCAACAATAACCAGTCACAATCAAGGGGCTATATCTATTCACATAACTTATTTAGAAAAGTTGTTTTACAAAACTTTATATAAGGCATAAACCTACAACTTTCATGCTTTAAAATTTTCCTAATTCATCTTATAGGGTTATGAAATTGTGCATACAATAGTTTGTCTTGAGAACAAAATTAAAGGAATTTGACTCATATTCATTATCAATAACTTCTCCCCATCAATCCTAACTACAATTACTTTATAACTCTCACTATTTGCTTATGATTAACATGATATGGAGGAGAAATTTAATGGGAGAACAAAAATGAAATCACATACCTTTCACCAAAGCTAGAAAATCTCAAGATTCTTCTTAGTTAACTCGGTTTTTATTCCTCTCCTTCTTTTTCTTCTTCTTCCTCTTATTATTCTTCCTTTTCTTCTTCTTCCTCTTCTTCTTCTTTCTTTTCTTCTTCTTCTTCTTATTTCTTTCTTTCTTTTTTACTTCTTTTCCTTCTATTGCACCTCTTTACATTTTTGCCTTTCTAATCTATTCTAAAGGAATAAAAATTTCATTTGTATACCCACCTTAATAAGACAAAATCATGGTGGTTTGTTCCTATTGGTTAGAAGCTTAATTCTCCTCTTTTAATCCCTCCTCTTCACTCCTTCATCACCTCTATTCATCTACTAATCCCTATATGCTCCTTATACTTTTAATAAGTTCTAAAACACCATTATTTAAAATACTATAACACGTACAAACATATGGCAATTTGTCATGCCACTATGCAAATATCATATTCATATTCAAATGTAATAATATAAGTGTTATTGTCATGCTTATGCCATGTGATACATATATTCAAATATAACATAATTAAAATGCATATGATTTAGGTTAAGGATGTTAGACTTACTCTTTTAGTTTGTCATCAAACAATCTTGAATTATCAATTCACAATGAATTCAAGTCAAATTGCATTAAAAACAAACAAGCATTTCATAAATGAACTCTTAAAACAAAATAAGCACACCTTTGCCTTAATAGTCACTTTAAAATCAAATGCAACAAGATTCAAATACCCTCTCAATGATTTTACTCAATGCTCTCAAAGTATTTAGGGTATTAATAAACTCTCAAGTCAAAACAAAGGATGATGTTAACATAAGTTTGCCCATATATCATATCTCTTCCACTTAAAATGAGTTTTATTTATTAAAAATAAGAAAGAGGTAAAAAATGGGTTGTAATAGGGTTTGGGCTTAGGTTTGATAAAAAGGGAATTGGGGGTGAAAAAATATTAAAGAAATTAATTTAATTGACATGAATTCTAATTTTTCTTTGAACAACACCACAACTAGAGCAATTAAAATATTTTTTTTTCTTTTTCTTTAGTTTTCTTTTCATTATTCTTAAATTTTTTTAGCCTTTTTACGTGAAAGAAAACATTGGTGATGAATGCCCCTAATTACTTAGCATAAAACATATTTAGAATGTTTTTGCATACTCATAAATTAGCAACTGTTTGACATGAAGATAAACAATTGTAATGATTATCTCCAGTTATTAGGCACCAACATAGAGGAGTATAATTTGTATTATTTCTTTTCTTTTTGTTTTTCATCAATTTGCTCTAAAGTGGTTTTCATTTTCATGCCAACTAAATTAAAATCCTTTGATAAAAGGGTAAAAGAAAATTAAGAAGTTTCAAGATAAAATTAATATCGTGCAAACAAAGAAAAGGTTAAGGCTCAACTTGGCTTTCCTAAGGGAATAACACAAGGGTAGGCTATTGATAGCTTAAGGGCACTAACCTAGACACCTTTCCTATTTTTTAGCAAAAAAACTCATTAATATGATCTCAAAATGCATAACAAACCAAGCACTAAAATAGGCAACCCAAGTTTGACAACACTCAATAAAACAAAATAGAGTAACAAAGAATAAAAATGCTTATAGGCTCAAAAGCTCACAATTAATGTTCAATTGTATTGAATCTTGCACATATTTCATTCAAGTCAATTACCAAAGCAAAGAACCACTCACCTAAGTAAAAGAAATTCACTTAGTCATGCTTGCATCATTTCTAGCAATATTTTCTCAAGCACAAAGTTCATAATAATTTCAAATCATTTAAAAACTAACACAAAAGAGAAGGAATTTCTCAAAGAAAATACTATTAAGCAAAGGCAAAATTTTGTCTAAGTCAAAGAATGTATTCCAAACATGCAAAGCCTTCCCCACACTTAGAAGATGCATTGTCCCCAATGTGGCAAAAGAAAGAGAAAGAAAATAAACTAATAAGAAATAAAAATAATAAAAGAAAGAAGCAAAGAAAAACTCCCCTAAAATTAGAGCAATAAAATATAATGATAGTGAGTGACAGACATTAGGTATAAAGGAAAACTGAGAAACAGTGATAGCGGGTAAGAGCTACTGCAAATCTATCAAAGCGGCGCGATGAGGGGCAGATCGATGCTAGGCGGAACGACAATGTGGATCTAGGATCTAGGAAAAAGATCAATAATAATAACTTTGATGGCTTAGGTGAGGAGAGATCAATGCCGAGAAGGATTGATCAAGTCGATTAGTATGAGATCTAAGGCAGATCGGACCATAATAAATGAGAAAAGGGTGACATTGATAAGGATAGAGAGTTGAGATGGTGGTTGGCGGTGGTGGGGCTAATAGGAGAAGAAGGTCAAAGAAAGTGGAGGTGGTCAGCTATGGACTTTTGCTGGAAAGAAACACAAAAGAGAAGGAAAGTAAAAAAAAATAAAATTAACTTAGGTGAAAAAGAAACACAAAAGAAAGAAATAAAAATTTTAGCAGAAGATATAGGTAAATATCCCATGGGCACATTTTTTTTTTTTTTTGAAAGGAAACTCACAATAAGTTGTGGGCACACCCTATGGTTGTTAAAGATTTAATGTGATAAGTGTAGGCATGGCTTATACTAACTAACAAATAAGACATGAAAAAAACTAAACAGAAGATTTAGTATGAAATGCATAGGCATGACTTATGCAAACTAGTAAATAACATATAAGAAAACAAAATAGAAGATTTACTGGGATAAGTCATGGGCACGACTTATGTTGACTAGTGAATGTTGTCATTTGAGCAATAAGCCATAGGCACACCTTATCAAAAAGTGTTTAACTAATTTTTTTCTTTTTTTAAAAAATAATTTTAGAACATACCCAAAATAAAAACATAAAATTATAAAATTAAAAATGTTGGGTTGCCTCCTAACAAGCACTTTTTTAAAGCCACTACCTTAGCTTCTCTTCTCTTTTAAAAGGATTTTGCAAGGATTAAGTAAATTCATAGAAAATATGTTGTTCCTTAAGCACTTTTCTTAGCTTTTCCTCTTGGAGACTTGTCACTTTAGATGAAATAATCATATGTAAGGTTGAGTTTTCTCCCAAAAATATATATTTTTTAAATAAAAAGTTAAAGATTTAACTTCCAAATTTGGTGGAGTTTCAATAGAGGGTCTCAAATTGGTTCCTCCAAAGGTAAAAAGTTCCTTTCTTTTGCCTTGAATCCTTCTTGACTCATGTCCAAGTAAGTGAATTTTCTCCTTTTGTTCTTCATCCCAGACTTATGCATCATCACAAGAATTAAGAATGACACTTTCCAAAGGATCTTTTAATTTAAATGCATTTTCTTCATTTGCACACATATCAATGCAATCAATCACATTTACTTCAAGTTTAATTATGTTAGGATGTTTTCATGGATTTAAACACATTAAATACTACTTCTTCATCATTGATTCTAAGAGTAAGTAAACCTTTTCATACACCAACCAAAGCATTACCAATAGCAAAAAAAGGTCTACCTAGAATCAAAGGCATTGTTTGATCTTCCTCCATATCTAACACAATAAAATCAATAGGTATAATAAATTTGCCCACCTTAAATAAGACATCCTCTACTATTCCCTTAGGATATTTAATACTTCTTTTAACTAGTTGTAAGGTAATAGTAGTGTGTTTCAATTCATGCAATCCAAGTTTTTCAAAAATTTCGTACGGCATTAAGTTCACACTAGAACCTAGATGACACAAAGATGTCTCAAATTCAGTGTCTCCTATAGTGAAAGAAATAGAAAAACTCCCTGGATCTTTGAGTTTTGAGGGTAATTTATTTTGGGGAATTGTTGAGCATTCTTTATTAAGTTTCATTGTCTCATACTCTTACCATCTCCTTTTATTGGAAATCAGATCCTTTAAAAATTTAGCATAATTTGGCATTTGAGAAATTGCATCAAGAAGAGGAATATTAATGTGTACCTTTTTAAATGCTTCTAAAAATTTCTTAAATTGTTTATCTAAATTAGCTTTCAAAACTCTTTTAGGATAAGGAAGAGTAAGTTTAATAGCATCTAAATTAAGTTTGGGTGTACTCCCTATAGTTTCCATCGATGAATCATCAATTTTGTCATGCTTGTCCTTCTTTTCTCTCGCATCTCCTCCAATTTCTTTATTCTTTCACCTCTTATACTGATAGCATTTACCTATTCTTTTGGATTCTTCTCAGTATTGCTAAGAAATTGACTTTCTCTTTTTTCCAACATCATGTTAGCCAGTTGTCGTACTTTTACTTCTAAGTTCCTAATAGATATCTCATGTTTTTGAAACCTTGTTTTAGCGCTATTGATGAACTTGGTAATTAAATCCTTCAAAATTCCCTTATTTTCTTGTGGCGATTGTTGTTGATAACATCCAAAAAGGTACCTTTTGTTGATTGTTACTCCAAGAAAATTTTGGATGGCTCCTCTACCCAAGATTATATGTATTTCACTAGGGATTGAAATTTGACCTGCCATCATAAGAAACCAAAATTAACACTTTCATGAGAAATAAAAAGATTTTCTACTTGACAATGAGAGCATGGATGTCCTATTTAGCCACATAAGTTACTTGGATCAAAAGTTAAAACATTCATTACTATAACACCAAGTTTATCTAATTTTTTATTTAAAGAAGCAATTTGAGTGGAGTGCACTCCAAGTCTTTTACAATCAGATTTATCATTATTCCATTGATAACTATTAAAATTCATCTCATTTACTAGCTCAAAAGTTTTATTGGGAGATTTTCTCATAATTGTACCACTTGCAGCTGCATCAATTATTGAACAGTTAGATGGAGTAACACCATTATTAAAAAAAAAAAAGTTTGAATTTAACACCAAATTGTATTCCATGATGAGGATACTTCTTAAGCATTTCCTTGAATCTTTCCCAAGCCTCATATCATGTCTCTCTCTCTCTAATTGAACAAAAGTGTAATAACATTTATCAATTTTGCAATTTTAGACTGAGGAAAATACTTAGCCAAAAATTGAAGGTGTCACAAATCTCTAATTGAATTTGGCTAAGTATTTTTAGAGGGAGAAAAAAATAGTGAATTAAGCCAATTCTTAGCTTTATCTCGTAATGAAAAAGGAAAAGTCCAAGTCTAATAGCATCATCACTAACTCCATTATGTTTAAAGGTGTCACAAATCTCTAGAAAATTGACAATGTGTGCATTAGGATCATCACTTAGTAACCCACTAACTTGGATACTGGTTTGAATCATTTGGATGATTATTAGGTTGATTTTAAAGTTGTTGGCTTGCTAATGGTAGAATTAGCTCCATCAATTATTAGACAAGCATAATCCAAAAGAGTCTAGTTGGCATTCGCTAGATCCGTATTTCAACTCGCTCTTGTTCGTTACCTTTGTTACCCCTTCGACATATATGGAAAGTTTTCTCTATTTTGGGATCAAGTTTTACTGGTTCCTCGCCACTAGTGCATGTCATGCACTAATTAACTTGAACAAGCAAGAATTAAAAACTAAATTAAAAAATAGAAAAATCCAAATTAACCAAGATTAAAAAGTTCTAATATTATTTTGGATTAAATCTCAAGCAATGATGTCAAAAACTTGATAGCTAAAATTTAAAAGATCCTAACCAGTGCCCTAGTTATCAAGTAGTAAAAAGATATCATTCCCACAAGGATTTAACAAAACAAATATTAAAACTATAGTCAACCTATGATTATTTCAAATTTAAGAGAATAATTAAACTACGAAAATTCAAAATAAATAAACTACAAAAATTTAAATACTAAAAGCAAATAGAAGACAAGCAATAAATAATTAAAATTGCAACAATCAAATTTAACAAGACTATTGGTCCACCTAATCACTCCAAAAGATTTCAATTTATTATGTTTAATCAATATAATTTATTATTTTCATAAGCTAAGATTTTTCCTAAATTTGTTTAATATTCCCTCTAGAGATATATTGATCGTACTTCTAACAAGCAACCCTTAGATTCATCTATAGAGTTCTCCAGATAGAAAACGCATTAAACTCTGTTAAAAACCTGTAAAATCATATGAATCATGTATATATATCCCTATATACCACTCAATTCACACTATAAATTATTTAATCAATTATGCAAAATCCTTTCCCAGCTCATTCACATAACCTACATCAATCAAAAGGTGATCAAGCTCTCAATAGCATTAAGCACAATAATTCATGGACAATATAAAAATAAAAACATCTTGATTAAATAAAAATAAAAATCAATTCATTGCTATGATAAAGCTTTCCATAGCCTTAACTACAAGAAAGTTAGCTTAGGAAGAAAGAAAGAAAACTAGAAAGAAGAACAGAAAAACTCATGTGTTGGCAATTGAAGAAAAAAAAAATGTCTCCAATTGAGGTTGGTTGCCTTCCTTTTGCTTTTTATGTTTTTCTCCTACATACAAGAAAAAAGACTCTTATTTATAGCATAATAATCTCTCTCAAAAATCTTCCAAAAATGCCTAGAGGAATTAGCTTCCTAATTGGTTTTGGACGATATCAAAGGAAGATCTCAACCTAACGTAAACCTTATAAACCAAATCTCCTAACTAGGAAAGGATTTATTATGAAAATAAAGTTGAAAAGTAGTTGTTTCTTCTTTAAAATCATCAATCTGGTATTGGTAAGCTACGCGCATGCCCTATCTCAACAAATCTTCTGCCACAAACTTCTCTTCTTCTTTTTTTGACCAAAAATTGAAGAATCTTGCAAATTAATGTCTAAATGCCCTTTTTCAACTTTAATGTATTTGAAATATCAAATTTAAAATTTTTGAATATAAAATTCAATTAAAATTGAAAATTAAGCACACAATTTGAGAAAATCATCATAATTAAAATATGCACTTTTATGCCTTATCACTAGCCCTTCAAATGGTTAGACATATCTATGGATTCTAAGCTCTTTGAGAGTAATAAGGAGGAGGGTTCAATAACCTTAGCGTCTCTTTCTTTATGACTTTGCCTTAGGCTATTAATATCTTCCAAGTGTCATTGCATTTCATGTTTATGGTTGCTCATGTTATGTGACTCATATTTACACTTACTTGTTCTTTTATATCATCACATGGTTCATGTCATGTTGGGATGTTCTTGTAATGGACATTGAAATATACCAAGGATCTTTGACTTGGAGACATGGTGAATGCTACAAGAAACTTGTTTATTTTCCTTGATGTTTGCTATGTTTTTTTTATTACTAACTTATGTGTTTCTCTTTGGGTGTAGGTGCTTATCTTACCTTGACTATGAATGATGGTCTTGATGATTATTGTCTAGCTTGTTTATGTGTGGATAATGACATGCATGCTTTCCCCTATGCCATGTTGCATGACTCTCACTCCTTTTTGAGATGTATGATATGGTTAATGATATGCATGATCCCCCTCCTCTTAAGATTGTTTACGTAAAGGATTTGGCATGGTTGATTGGATTGCGCCAGGAATATGTTTAGGGGCACTAATCAAACTAATTAATAACATGGTTAAAATGGTAAAAGTAAGCCAAAGATGCCTGAAAGATGGATCCCAATATCCAGGTGGTTTTGAGGTGCCTAACCTCTTCCCTAAGCTATACCCAATTTTTAAATCTGATCTCTAATAGGGTTAATAAAAAGGGCCTTTTAAATGACTTAGTTAGATTAAGTTAGATTAAAATTTTGCATAGCCCAAATTTTTATCTCAACCAAAGTTAGGGGGCAACTCCACATCTTCTAGGGGTGATACCAACAAAATTGCTTAAGACCACCATTTCGATAAAAGGGCTTTGAACTTGCCTGAGGCCTAAGACCACCATTTCGCTTGCCACATTTTGGGGGTCTTACTAATGTAAAACCCTCATCTTCTCGACTCCCTATTTGTCGATAAAAGGATGGAGTCGCAAGTAAGATTTCACTCGTTCAAGTGAAAACTCAAGGGCGCTCACATACTAGCAAAACATAATTATATGAAATAATAATTTCAACACTTAAATTAAAAGGAAAAATAATTTTGGTTGTAGCTTCCTTAAGCATCGCAACATTATTACTTTTAAGAAGAAGAACTACTCATTCAAGATTTAGAATTCTAATTGAACTAATAGATCATTCCACATGAAATATTTAAAAAGGGACACAACTTGCAACATTGCTAAGAGAAACTTCTCTTATTATATGGCATGAAGCGCCAATGAATCATAGACATTATTTTAAAGCAGTGGACAAATCTCTTAAAGATATCTTAAGTACTAATGAATGTGATATAATAGAGATTCCATTTGGTGGGAAACTAGTTTTGCTTAGTGTTAATTTTAGATAAATTTTTCTTGTCATCATAAAGGAAAATAAAGAAGAAATTATAAATGCTTCAATTACGAGGTCATATTTATGGAAGCAATTTTGAATTTTTAGACTATAAACAAAGACGCGAATTACGAAAGCATCAGACAATATAATAGAGAACAATAACAAAAAATCTTTTACAGAATGGCTTTTATCTATTGGTGATGGATGGGCTAATGTAATTAATATACCTATTTATGATGATGAAACAAATTAGACTTGAATTCCTGATGATTTTTTGTTTCCAGATTAGGATGATCCAATAAATGCTATAATAACTTCTATATACTCAAATTTCCCAACAAAGTATAATGTTGCTACATACCTAAAGGAATGAGTAATTATAACTCTAACCAATGATATTTTCATTGCAATCAATGAAAAAATATTAAATCTTATAAATGAAGAATGTCAAATTTATCATAACTTTGACTCTATTTGCAAAGTGACACAATATTTGGCACCAAATGAAATTCTCTTCTAGGGCCAAATACTGTCAAATAAAGGAAATGTCAAATACTTCAAAATGAAGAATGTCAAATTTATTATAACTTTAACTACAGTGTTATTGCACTTATACATGTTAGACATTTTCTCTTTTTTTTTTCACTAAATATAAAATTTGTTCACTTTGTATTCAGTTTTTATATTTGTTTCAATCAAATTTTATATTTTTTCATTCACTTTTTTTGGATATTCAAAAAATTGCAATCAGCCAAACACGACTCTAATGGTAACAATAATTATATTAAACTGTATTTTGCTATTATTTAGATACAAAATTTATTCACTTTAAATACAGAATTTCTACATTTTTTTATACATAATACACTCGAACATTTATTCATTTTTTATATAAAATTTTAAAAAATAGATTTTTAATAAATTCTATTTCTTATTTGAAGAAAAAGGAACAAGCTATACCACCTAAAGTAGTGTTTTAGTGTAAAAAATGAGGGAAAAAAAAATATTCTTCCCAAGGCTAGCCAAACGTGACCTTTAAGCGCGAAAGCGGCGCGACCTACACTTTTCCTTCCTCAATAGTTGCACGTGGTTCTCAAGGTAATCGTTACATTTATTTGCCATTTTTCTGCAACATTCCGGCTGCCTTGTGGGGTGCCTGGCGTCAATATTTGATGAGTATCAAAGGTTTGCTGCGACGAAAGCTAGAGTTTCAGATCAGATATTTATAGAGTTAATTGATATTTCCAGTTTGAAGAACACCGCATTCACGTTTTCATGTTCAAGGAAATGACAAAACCAAATCAAAGCTGTGTGGAAGGCATTACGGAGTCAATAGTTTAAGATATCATTATAGTTTAGCTCTGTTGGGCGTTACATTCCCTTTTATTAGCTTTCTGAGCAGGGATATTTTCGGTTTTCTTTCAAAGATGTTGGGTGCTACTTTCCCTTTCAACGTTTTGTTAAAAATAATAATAAACAAAAACAGAGCAGCCAGTTTATATTCTAAAATTAAAGCATTACACATAATCAACAAGTAGTTGGCAATGGCAGAGGAGTATATAATTACCACAAGCTTAAATTGAGCACTTATAGTTGATCTTACACATCTTGAACCAACAAAGAATCAAATTCACAATTTATTGAAAAAGAAAAAAAGAAAGAAAGAAAAAAATCAGTCGTAGAAAATTTATCTAAAATTCTGGGTAAAAAATACAGAGTGTGAAGACCTTGCGTTGCCCATTAGTGCAAGCAAAAGCAGTGGCAATGAAACATAGAAAAACTGAGCCAGTGACAGTGTGTAATGCCATACTTACGAGATGAGCCATAGGGAAGAAGAGAAGGTGATGTTGTGTGTTGTAAGGGAATTATCCGTGGGAGAGTAAAGAAGCCATTTATATATATACAAATTAGAGTCTAATTTTATATATATACAAATTAAATAAAAAACATAAAAGTCAATCCTAAGCCTGACTCTTTATTTTTAGTATTTTTTTCTAATTTTTATCTGCATATGTAAAAT
Organism: Omphalea diandra; assembly: GCA_949677035.1. Lineage (NCBI taxonomy): Eukaryota > Viridiplantae > Streptophyta > Magnoliopsida > Malpighiales > Euphorbiaceae > Omphalea > Omphalea diandra. The sequence goes on along the minus strand of CATIWR010638634.1, from coordinate 24,297 downwards.
AATTTTCCTTTTTTTTTTTTCTTTTCCATTGTTGGCTTCTTTGTGTTTAATTTTTATGTTGATTGCAAGGTGTTCTTTGGGTTCCATAAGAATAATTTTTCTTTGATATTTTTGGGAATCGCATTTTCTCTTTAATTTGATTTTAATTGCACTGCGAGATTTTTTTTTTTATTATTAGTCTAGTCTCTGCTTTGTTATCATGTCGAAACAGAGATTTTTATGCTTGATGTACAATTTGTTTTACAATCCTTTAATCATTTTGTTGAATTATTTTTTTATTTGATTTTAATTGTATACATAAATGCAAATCTCCATGAAAACTGTTATCAACAAGATAATCACTCAATAAAGTTAAATCTACGATTAAAATGAGATTGGTAAGAAGATGTTCTTTGAGTTCAATTAGAGTACTTTTTGTTTATTTGAGAATCACATTTTCTCTTTAATTTGATTTTAATAACATTAAGAGATATATTTTTTATTAGTTTAGTCTCCACTTTGTTATCATGTTGAAACAGAATTTTTTATACTTAAATGTACAATTTATTTTGTTGTCCTTTAATCATTCCATTGAATTATTTTTATTTGATTTTAAATGTATGAACATATGCAAATCTCCGTGAAAACTGTTGGATTACATGGAGCAAGAGCAGATGATGATGGTGATGATGACAGCGACAATTACCACGATGAGATAGGACAAGGGATGGTAGATGCTACTTTCTCTACTAACAAATTCATCACCAAAAATACACTCGAATGAAGTATTTTGTAAGTAAATCTAAAGTTCATATTTTCCTATTTTGCTTTCCATGTAAACATCAGTTTATGTGTTCTCTTCATACTTTCATTCCACATATGTTTTCCTGCCCAAATTTTTATTTCATCCTTTTGCGCTTCTGTGATAAAGTGTCAGTGTAATTATGCGCTAAAATTGTAACGTTAACTATTTGAATGTGAGGAAGAGGCGTTTATGGATTGAAGGGAATTTCTTACTTTCTTGATCATCTTATAACTAAATTATTGAAAGAAATTATTCATTGAAATTATTTTATTCAAATTATTGTTGCACTAATTTGTACTTGTTATTTCCTTGAGATACTTGGTCTTTGGCTGAGAAATAGTAGGTTCTCAGTTTGAAACTTTTTTTCCTTCCACCTATTGGTTCTCAGTTTAATTTTTATCTTCTATTAAGTACATGTAACTCAAGAACTCAATACGTGCATTTTTTTTTTCTACAAATTAGCTTTTCTTAATTTTATATATTTGTATTCTATGGATCCAACATGAAAAAATATTTAAGTTTGAAGCTTGCAACATGTGAAAAAGAAAATTTAGATTCACGTTTTGTTTTTCATTAGAAAAGCTTATTAAATGCTATATGTTTGAGTTAAATGCAACTTGTATAATAATATTATATAAAATTTTTATTCTATGGCATTAGGAAGTTCTTGAAGTTGGTTTCAAGAATAAGACGAAAATTAAGTGGTCTGATTTTTCTTAAATTTAATTGAGATATTGATTGTTGTGTTAATGGCTTTTTGTTCTATCTCTGTATACAACACTTTATGTGTTTGTAGAAGGCCATGCTTTATTAGGATATTGATGTTTGTATAAGAACATTGTTTAATAGCTTTGTGGATGAGGTACTATTGATTGAACAGAACAATTTTGTGGATGAGGTACTTATACGCATTATGCAGTGGCTATCAATGGATGATCACTTACTTTTCTCTATACTATTCTTTATAATAGTACTTATAGATAATAGCTTTATAGTTTTGGTACTATATTATATCCTTTTTTTTTTTGGCAGAATGTTTATACTAATAGCTCTATATTTTTTGTATAATTTTATATTTTAATTTTTTTACCAGTGCATTTTGAGTAATTTTATAATTTTATTGCTACATATGTTAGGTTTTAGGACTGGTAACATGAATGATATTTATTTTTTTATATTTATGATCACTTTTATTTCATTGATTTTATATTTTCTTTTACAATTTAAGTTATTATCTCTTTCTCTGATTTTAATAAATATCTAATAGTACTACTTTAAAATGAAATGATAAAAATTAAATTTTCAAGGAAATTATTTTTGGAATGATTCAACTATTTCAAAACTAAATTACTAAAACTCAATTTTAAAAATATAAGAAATTAAATCTTAACATGAGAGAAAACTATTTCAAATAATTTTTAAAATATGTATTATTAACATTTACAATAATATCTATCTATTTGAGGAAAAAAATATTTTATTTTTAATTTATTTTTATATTTTATACATAAATTTATTTATTTAAAATAAAAAAATTATATTTTTATTATTTAAATAAACTTTAAATCCTAGTATAAAGTTAAATTAACTAAAAATATTAACTTGAACTGACACGTAATTTTGCAAAAGAATTTAAAGGTCAATTAAATTTTTATATGCTGAAAAATCATTTCAAAATTAGTCTAAAATACTTAAAATGATTTAGTGACTTTCATAATGAAAAAATTAATTATCTAAATATCATAGAATTTGCATAATTTAATGACTATGACTGCAAATTATCACGACAATAATTTAATAGTGGAGTATTCCTCAACAATACAAAGTCAGTATTAGGCCACACTGCAAATCATTTTTTGGTCAATGATTAGGTAACTATAACGACTTATTTAAGCTTGTTTATTTTTTAAATAAATAATTTTAACTCAAATTTGGAATGTTCATTAATAAATAAGCTAAACTTGAATAACATTTTATTTAGTTTATTTAGATTCATAAACAATTTATGTAAACTTAATTTCTATTTTTTAAATTTTTATAATGCATATCTGTGATAAAATATATGAAGTTATATATTTTATTACATTAATTATTAAAAAAGGATAAATATTATTTAGTATATTAAAATATTTAAAATAAAATATTGTAATTTTGTTTTAATATTATTAAGAATGACTTAGATCCTATTAAATTTATAAATTCCACATGAACAATATTGTTTTTAACTCGACTCGACCCACTTAATAAATAATTCAAATTCAAGTCTAAATTTTAAACTCATTCAATAAATGTAACAAACTTTAATTAGCTCAAACTAAATTATATTTATTTGGAAAATCATGATCTCAAATTCTATTTTTCCTTCAGTGAATGTTTTTTATTAAGAAAAAGAAAAACATCGTACTCTTATAAAGACTAGTAGAACCTTAATAAAATATTTCACAAAACCATTAACCATATTATTTTACACCAAGAAACTGATATTGGATCACACCAAGAACACAAGTAAATAAGAGCACTACTTAAGACTAGTTGTTAAAATTTTAAATTTAACAACGTAAAACCCCTGCCCAATGTTCAAGATGAAAATTAGAAACACATAGGAATACAGACCTTAAAATCACCCCCCACCCAATTTTAACAACATGAACAAAATATAAAGTTTACGCGACAAGGCAGCTGCCTACAATCATTTTACATACGAACGATCATGCTGAATTTATTACATTAACCCACATTACAGTTCTTGTTTTCCTGCAGAATCTTTGGCTGGAGAATTACCCGGATGAACCTTATTGCTCTTTGATCCACCTGAAGAACTACCAACAGTGTAGTTCCTCCCTTGAACAGCAATTATTCCGGCTGTTCTATTATCTCTTTGCTCTTCAATTTTCTTCATTTTCTCCTTTTGGCGCTTGCTCATCAAGTAAACTTCAGCACAAGCAGCTCCAATGGAAGACATGGCCTAAAACTATATACTTAAAAAAGTTGAGACCCAATAACAAGATATATGTGTGTGGTGAGTGTGTTTTATGGTGAGATTGGAAAGCCTTCTTTGATAGAATTTATAGAGGTTGACAAGAGAGTTGGCGATCAAATAAGTTTATTTCAATAGGTCATCACGGCTGAATAGTTTGGCATGCATCACCGCTGACTCGTTTGGCATTACACCTTTTTTTACTGTGCGGTTTTGGAACATGGATATGGAGAAACAGTGGTGCTGCATATAACAAATGCATCTCTTTTCTTTTATTATTATTTCATTTTTGAACTTGAAAGAAAATTAAAATAATGTGCTCATTTTATTAGTTCTTGAATTTTACTGAAAACATCTCTTTTCTTTTTTATGTTTCCAATTTGCATTAGAGTGGTAATTTCTTATTTGATTTGAATCTTTCAAAAAATGACTCAAACTCAATTTAATATGGTAGAAACTTAAAATAGTCTGAAAATTTTTCAGATGAATTCAATTTAATTTTAATCGAATTCATTAATCAATCTGAATTGACTTGATCTAAATGATCATATTTAAATTATTAAAATATTTAAAACTTATTAAAAATAAAAATAAATTTTTATTTTTAAAAATAAAATTTATAGATAATTTACTTGATTTATTTAAAATGATTCAACATGAATTTATTAAAAAATGCAATCTAAAATTAACCTGGAATAATTCTAATTTCGCCACCACAAAAAGAGATGGACCTAAAACAATATACAAAATCTAGTTGTACCGCATTTTTTCTTAAGCAAAGAACTTAGTAAACAAGTGGATAGTACTTTTTCAGTGGCCTTATTGCAGGACCACAAAGCCACAGTAACTAATTAAGTATTAAGCATTTTTTTTCTCTTTTATTTTCTTTTATTTTTCATATCTCAGTATTTATACCATTTGAAGGTCATTTCAGATCGTTTTGGTCAAACATCAGCCTTTTTTTTTCTTATTTTTTTCTTTTATCAAATCCAAATCTATTCATTTTTTAGTTGATTTTGATTTTCTACCCTCAAATTGTGGGGTTTTGGTTTGTTTTTTTTTTATTTTTTAATAATTTTAGATCCATTATTTTTTGGATAAATTTTAACTTTTTATTCTCAAATTTACCTTATTTGGCTTGAGATTAGTCTTGTATCACTATAAAAATTTGTTAAGATGAAATTTTTTCATGGCAAAATTAGCGATGAATTTTAAATTTATCATTAATTTTGTAAGTAAAATTAGTGTCAAGTTGACGTCAATTCTTTGTCGACGACCTAGCAGTGGAAACATTCATTACTAGCTAGTGATAGACAATTGTCGTTGCTAGCTTAGCAATGGCTAGTGATGGACGTTTCATCACTAACTAGTGACAGTAGGTATGATGGGCATTTTCATCGCTAACTTTAGCAACAAATATTTTCATCGCTAAACTAACAAATTATAAATAAATAAATAAAATATTATAAATAATATTAATTATATATAATTAATATTAATAATATTAAATTATAATATAATATTAAAAAATATAAATGCAATAATATAAATATACAATTAAATATATAATATTAAATAGAAAATTAAATTAATAAAATTAATATCAATAATAATATGATATTAAATTATGTAAAAAATATATAAATATAATATTATAATAATAATATATTTAATATTAAGACTATATATATTAAGATTTAATATAATATTTAATATTAAGAATATAATATATATATATATATATATATAAAGATATTAAATATATATTAATACATAATAATATAATATTGAATTATAATATTTAATCTTAACATAAAATTTAATCTTATAATATTGACTTAATTTAATATTGAATTATTTAATTAAAATTAATATAAATTAATTAATAATATTATTATATAATTTTAATAGTATTATAATTAATAAAAAGCATTTTAATATAGAATAATAAAATAATATTATAAACATTATAATTAAATTTAGATTTGGATAATATTTAGATTTTTGTAACGTAAGAATTATTTGGGAGAAAATTTTGGTGACAAATTTAGTTTTGTTGCTAAATAGCACGGGATTAGCGATGAAATCAAATTCGTCGCTAATTAGCAACAAAATTAATTCTATCAATAATTAGTAATAAAATTGATACTATCACTAATTTAATTTTAAATTAGTGAAAAAAAAATTTATTTTCAGTGTAGGGCTTTTCCTCCATTTGAGGGCTTGAAAGGGGCAATCGCCCTCAAGACTAGAGCAAAGGTAGAGCCTTATTTTATTCCTTCACCTGTAAGACATCTACTTAGTTGCACGTCGGTACTCAGACATCCCCCTCTATGACTAGATAGACAGAAACAAAGACTCACTAACTTTTTAGTTCCAAAATCAAAATTTAAGAATTATTTGGAAAAAATTCAGCGACTAATTTAATTCCGTCACCAAGTAGCAATCACTATTTTTTTAGCTCAAAACTAGAAATTTAAAAGTTGTTTAGGTGAAAAAATTAACAACGAATTTAGTTTGTCACTAAACAGTGAAATAATTTTTCCTCATTAATTTTTTTGGCTTGAAAATAAAAATTTTAAAATTATTAGGTCGAAAAATTAGTGACGGATTTCATTTTAATTACTAAATAGCGACAGATTGGTGATGAAAATTCTGTTGCTAATTTTTTTGGCTCTAAAATGAAATTTTTGGCTTCAAAATAAAAATTTTAAATTTTTTCGATTGTTTTATTTCTTTTTCACTCATTTTTCACATTATTTTTTCTAATCTTTCTCTCTTTTATTTCTATACATTCTTTTTCTATTATTTTTTCTTTTCTTCATTTCTTCCCTGCTTTTTATCCTCCTTCACTCCTGCCTCCACGTCCTTTACCGCACGCCTCCACCACTTCCTCCATTGTGACCTCCTCCACTGCCTCTTTCACCACTTGTCACTGCCACCTCTACTGCTTCCTTTATTGCATCCTCCCTATTGTTATATTACTTAAAAATATGTAATTTTTAATATTTCATTAGTTCAAAATATGTAGTTGTTAATTTTTTTTACTTGAAAATATGCAATTGTTAATATTTGTTAATTGAAAATGTATAGTTATAAATTTGTAATTTTAAAGTTACTAAATTTCATTTTATTATCTATAATTATATTTGTCAATTATTTAACTTAAAATTTTTATGTTTTATTTATTTTATAATTGATAACATATTGATATTTAAATTTAAAATAATTGATAATATATTAACATTAAAGATCAATGAATTGATAATTTATAAGTATGATAATCAAATTATTAATATGATGAATTTATTAATTTTAATTTTACTAACTTTAATTTTTTAAAATAAATAATAATTTTTATTTTTTTTATAGAATTTATAAGTATAAAATATTATAATACACAAAATATTAAATAAATTTATAGCATGAAAATCTGTATAATGATGGACTTGCAAATTTTTGTAGTCAAGCTTAACGATATAAATTTTTGTAGCTAAACTTAGCAACGAATTTTCTTGTCGCCAAAATTTCATCGCTATTTTTAGCAATGAATATTTTATCGTTATTCCATCACTACATTTAGCTACGAAATAATGACAAAATTTTAGCAACAAAAAATTGTATCGCTATTCCATCACTAAAGCTAGCGACATAATGAAATTTCATCGCTAGTCCTTAGTGACGATCAATTTAGCAACAGACAGAAGTTTGTCGCTAAGTAGGCTTAGCGATAAAATCTGCCTAGTTAGTGACGAAAAATTTTATTGCTAATCTGATAGATTTTGGTAGTGTATGTAGGAGATTTTGGTTTATTGTCATTTATATATGATTTTTTTATTGTTTATTTGTTAATACCAAAATTATGTAGATTTTTTAGAGTATATTTGAAATTTATCCAATTCAGATCGGACTCGTAAAAAAGTTGAAGAGTGACAATTTGTTAATGAGTAGAACGTGCTTTTCGTTGATTAACTCCAATCAAATGCTCTATCAACTCGATTTATCATTTCAAATTCAGTTGTTTAGTTTAATTTAGAACTTGTAATAAATTTTTGTAGCTATATGATGTTGTGTATATACACTTTATAATCATTTTTAATTAATAAATTATCTTATCTTTATTTCTAAAATAAACTATATAAAATATAATATAACATTTAGATTATATTTTATATTTGTATAAAATTTAATTATATAAATATATAAAATAAATCAAATATTATAGAAAAAAATAAATAATGATAATATTTGTATATAAAATTAAAGTCAATCACAATTTAGTGTAATTATTATTATTGTTAGAATTATATTTGAATGTTTAAAATAAAAATTATAAATAAAAAGTGAATATATAAAAATAAAAAACAAAATTAATCTAGGTAATACATAAAATAAATACTAATTATAAAATTATATATTGAATTGATAAAAAAAAGTTCTAAAATGCCCTTAAAGGCAATAATACTATTAGATAGTGTTTGATATGATGTAATAAAATATAATATAATTAAAAATTTTTAATTTAATAGTTCAATTAAATTTATATTTAATTATAATTTATTACATTTTATCAAACATTATCTTAAAATGTTAAGGTGGTGTACACATTCACATGCACTTGAGAAAAATAGTAGGTGCACAATTGGAGATAAATGAGTTATATTAAATGGGGTTAAATAAACTGACCCTCTTGAATTCTATTTTATTATATTATTTAATTTTTTATTTTCTAAAATTATATTAAAATATTCATATAATTTAATTTTGTTAAATTAAATGGTCTTCTTGTCTATTTTTAACAACTTTTTTCCGTTAGCCAATAAAAAAATAAAAAATATCAAACAAAATTTTTAATTAAAGACAAAAATATCGTATATATCTATCTCTTCACACTCTTCTCAAGTTGAAACAACATGAGAAACAATCTGAAGAACATACCGCAACCTCACTCAAAACCATGAAGGTTCAGTTGGAAAACACATCCATTCCTTGCCTCCCGTCTGCCATCTCATCTCATTCCTTTTCTTAACATAAAAACAAGATTCCACCAAATCAATGAATTCCATTCTCATCATCAACAACAACGACACCGAAGAGATCAAAATCCATGAACAAAATTGATGAGATTCAACTTCAATTATTGGTAACCTTTGGCTTCGAGTTTTAACTTCGATTCTAGGTGGGAGTGGCGGAGGAGATTCAAGAGATGATTTTATTAGTTTTGAATTTGTTAGAATTGTTGGGTTTCAATTTTAGGTGGGATTGTTTGGTTTCAGTGGCGGAGAGGAGGCATGGACAATTTTATCAGTATTGAATTTGTAGATTTGAATGATTTTGTGAATGAATTTTGTGGATTTTGAAGGGTTGTTTGATGGGTTTTTGATGAGTCGGTGAAAGTAGTTTGATTGGGTTTTACAATAGATATTGATTGAAATAAAAATTAAAAAAATGGGTTTTGCAGTTGATATTCATTGAAATCAAAATAAAAAATGGGTTTTGCAACTAGATTTGATTGAATTGGTGAGAGTCGTTAGAATTGATGAACATTACAAAGCCTAACTGATGTTCGCTAAAACCCAAGCTTTTACAACTGTTGAACATTGCTCCATGAATCTGGACTTACAACAAATATTGTTGGGTTGAAACCAAAGCTTTTGCAACTGATGATTGTAGCAATCACCAAAGTCATTATTTAGTTTCTTGGCTGTATCTATATTTGTTTGTTTATTTGTTTAATGAATTGTTTATGTTGGTTTAATGAAAATTGTTTATTGTGGGTCTAATGCACCAAGAAAGGGGATTGAATTGGTGGCTGATTGAAAATTAAAAGGAAAGTTAAAGTGTTTAGAAAGTTAAGAAGGAGAGGAGAAGAATCAATACAAGAAGTTTATAGTGGTTTGGGTATTAACAAACCCTACATCCACTTCTTAATTCTTTACAATTAGGTGTTTGACTCAACTAAACTTGGTGTTTTTCAAGCTTACACCTAACTTATACAACTTGTGTTTTATGGCTCACATAAATTCTTACATCCTTGTGTTTTTAGGTTCACACAAAAAATCTCTCACTAGTGTTTTGGTTAGGCTCACACTTCAACCTCTTACAATAGTTTTAAAATCTAGGCTAACTCTGAACCTACTTACAAAGGTGTTTATTGCTCACACTAAACAATCAATAACATATAAAGAAGAGTAAAAGAATGAGTAACAAATTAGCAAAAGTTTGGTTACAATTAATTTAATTATCTTGCATTTACATCAGTTTGGTAGAGTATTTATAGCCCACATCCACTAAAGAGACATTACTCAAAAACTATCCCTAAATCTCTAAGTTGTGCTAGGCAAATTTTGCACTAAATGCTTGTTTGGTCGCTACTCCCATTTCATGACCGTGAATTTTCAATGGAGTCAAAAATCGCAACAAAGAATCTCATTCCATGTCTAATGGCTAGTCCATGTGTCCTTCATCTATTGGTTGTCTAAGAAATATAGTTGTTATGTTATACCAACTACTTAAAAGTCACGGTCGCAAATTGGCTTTATCTTGGGTGGGATTGTGACTGTGAATTCCTCCATTTGGTGAGGAAACTTCAACTTCTTAAGTCATGATCGCTACCAAATATTTGTCCTTGCGATTTTTTATTTTCAACAGTTGCCTTAGACACTTAGCATGTTATGGCTGTGGCTTTGGTTCCTTATTTTGTCACTATAAAATTCGCAGTCGCTACCTCAGACGCGATTGACACTATGAATTCCCCTGTGATTCAACCAATGCTCCTTCGGCTGAGTTACAACTATAAATTCACCCGTGAATTACTCTGACCTAGCTCCATCCAATCTTATAACATTGTCACAGTCACAATTTAGGAGATACCGACCGTGAATTGGGATGTTCTTCTAAAAGATGGAGATTTTGGCTTCCATCCAATTTCCAATGAAAATAACTTTTATAAACTGCAAAACAATATATAAACAAAGCATTAGAACTAATCAATCTCGATTGTCAAGATCAAAAGAGGCTTATGACATAAGTTTAACTAACCTAATCTAACAATCTCCCCCTTTTTGATATTGATAACTTAGAATGATCCTAAAAACAAAATAAATGAATGAGTTATGAAGTTGGGATGGTCTATGATCAGATAATCAAATAATCCTAGTCAATGATCAAATAATTCTAAGTATAAGATTCTAAGTTAGAACTTGCTCCCCCTCAACTTATGCTTTTCTTATGCGCGATACTCATTTTCTTTCAAATGTTATTCTCTCCCTTTTTGCCAAGATCAAAAAGAGGGTAAAAAGTTAAAAAATGAAAGTGATGCATAAATTGAGATTGAGTAATCATAACAAAGGTAACATATATATATTCCAAACACATAAGATATGAGACATCGAATTGCAAAAACAAACACTTTTATTTATATAATAATATGTGGATCAACAGTTTTTACATTAAGAACTTAAAGATAACACAAAAAAAAAAACCTTAAAGACAATCTAAAAGATAGGAGAACTATAATCATCTCTAGAATCATCTTGTTCTTTATTATCTCCTTCACCCTCAACTTCATCACTCGCCTTAATCTCTTGGTTGTCCTTCTCTTCCGGTTTGTCCTTCCAATCCTCAAAATCTAAAAGATGGTAGGGAGGAGCACCTACTTTTTCCTGTAAGTCCACCAAAGCACTACTTATATGGGAAAGGAGGAGAAATAATCTCTTCATCAGTCTCATCATTTTGTCTAATTTCTTATTGATGAAGGCAAGAGAGATTTTGATTTTGGGTTTAGGTTGGGAAGGTGTAATAGGTTGGGCTCCCTCTTTAATAACAAACCATTTTCTTTTAGAGGCTTGGGAAGACTCTAGATTCTTGGCTCCAAAAGCACCCAAAGTGTATGTGTAAGAATTAGGGTGAATGGCTTTTGCATTGATAAGGTAGGGGAGGTTCATAAAATTTTGAAAAGAGAGAAGCTTCTTAGTGAGGAATTTTTCATTTTCCTCATTAAGGGTACCCGCAAATCAATTAATGACAGTTACATGGGAAGGGAGAAGAAACTAGCTCTTGGGCTTAGTGCTCACGTGAATCAATTGATCCACAAGATAGTGGCCAGTTTGAATGGGTCTATTTTTGATAAGGTAGAAAAGGAAAGCAAGATCCTTTTGGGATACTTTTTCTTTACCATCACCTCTTGCATTAACAAATAGGGTGATGCTATGATGAAGTAACCAAAAAGGAAGGGTTCAAGTGTATTTGGTTAAGGAGGTTTTTGGGTCATGTTTGGGCTCGATGAAAATTTCAAACCAAAACTCAAAATAGATGACATTAAGAGTGAATATGATCAATGGAATGTCATCTCTGACTTGAGGATTGAAAAGATTGGACAATTATTCGAAAGTGATGAAAAAAGGGTCTCTGAAAGCACGAAATACTAACCCGTATTGGCTAGCGCGAAATTCTGCTCCCTAACTTAGAGTCACGGTACATATGAATTCTTCCATGATTTCTTCATATCTAGGCTCATCACGAAATATGAATTCGTTCCACCTTATGCTTGAAAGAATGTGTGGATCTCGTCCTGGATTCTTAGTGACTCAAGAAGGAAAGTGGAAGGAATTTTATTTAATATAATGATCTTAGGGGTGTTTGCCTTGTAATGATCTTTCTTCTCTTTCATTATTCCTTTCATTAAGTGTAGTGACAGTGGTCCAGAAGGCTGTGCCACTGCTTTTTCTTTCTCTACTCTTAAAGCTTTCATAGGGGCCATTTGTAAATGAAGAAAAGATTGGTAGGTTTTGAGATTAAGGACGAAGATAGATGAAGATATTTTGTAGAAATGAATGAAAATATTGTTTGAGAGGTTTATATAAGCCAAGAAAGGGTATGAAAATGGCTAAAAACGATTAGAAATGAATTAAATGAAGGAGTGCAATCAGTTGGCAATCAAATCACTTAAATATGTGGTAGTTACCCAATGTCACGATCATGACCTATAAGTCACAATCACTAATTCTGAAAAATATGAGTAATAGATAAAAAATACTGAAGAAACGACGCATTGAATAGTCAAAAGATTTACAATTTAAGCAAATTTATGGTGGAGATTGAAAGTCACAACCATGAATTGATGGTTGACAGTAGAATGAAGAATATTTGCAATTCACAATCGTGAACCAAAGAGTAGCCACCGTGAATTAAAAGTCTTAAAAGATAACTATGAAATTATGAGACTTAACTATCTAAACTATGATCTACTCAATTTATTGATGTCTAATTTATGCAAATTGGCATAGAGAGACACAATTGCACACAAAATTAAGATATCTAAAGGAATAAACATCACATACATCACACAAGGCAATCATTCAACATGGAGTAATACAACATATTAGAATAATCTAATTTTTCACTTTAGGGAGCTTCCATCAAGCATTTCTAACTCTCTCTTAATGAAGTTCATCCTTTCTTGATTGAGAGGTTTTGTGAAAACGTCCGCAAGTTGATGATTTATGTCCATAAATTCTAGCACAACATCACTATTTTGGACATGATCTCTAAGAAAGTGATGCCTAATGTCTATATTTTTGCTCTTAGAATATTAGATGGGATTTTTGAAAAGATTTATTACATTAGTGTTGTCACATTTGATGGGCATATGATCAACGATTTTGCCAAAATCATTTTTTTGTTGTTTCATCCAAAGGACTTGGGTACAACAACAACCTACAACTACATATTCAGCTTCAGCATTGGATAAGGCAACGAAACTTACGTCTTACTAAACCAAGAAACTAAACACTCTCCTATAAATTGACAAGTTCTAGAAGTGCTCTTTCTATCTAAAAGACTACTAGCATAATCCGCATTTGAATAACCTATGAGGCTAAAAGAAGAATCTCTTGGATACCACAACCTTAAATGCAATGTGTCGTGTAAATATTTGAAAATCCTTTTAACAACATTTAAATGTGATTCTTTGGGACAAGATTGAAACCTAGCATACATTCATACATTAAACATTATATTAAGTTTAGAAGCGATATGATACAGTAGAGAGCTGAACATACCTCGATATCTCTTCTCATCAATCTACTTACCCGATTCATCCTTGTCCAACTTAATGGTAGCACTCATTGGTGTTTTTGCCACTTTACATCTTTCCATGCCAAATTTATTGAGAATGTCCTTTATGTATTTGGCTTAGTTGATGAAGATCTCATCTTTGGTTTGCTTGATTTATATACCAAGGAAAAACTTGAGCTCTCCCATCATGCTCATCTCGAATTTTCTAGCCATATACTTAGCAAAATCCTCACATAGAGATTCATTAGTGGCACAAAAAATGATATCATTGATATAAATTTACACTATTAGTATATCATGATTATGTTTTTTGACAAACAAAGTTGTGTCAATCTTCTCCTTTTCAAAATCATTTTGTAAAAGAAAAGAACTAAGCCTTTCATACAAAGCTTTTGGAGCTTGTCTCAAACCATACAAGGCTTTATTCAATTTAAAGACATGATTTGGAAAAGTATGTGATTCAAAACTAGAAGGTTGTTCAACCTAAACTTCCTCCTCTATAACACCATTTAGAAAAACACTTTTGACATTCATTTGAAAAAGTTTGAAATTCATCTGACATACATTTGCCAAAAGAATCCTAATAGCCTCTAACTTTGCTACAGAGGCATAGGTTTCATCATAGTCAATGCCTTCCTCTTGGTTGTAACATTTAACAACCAATCTAGCCTGATTCCTAGTGATGAATTCTTGCTCATCTAACTTACTCCTAAACACTCATTTGCAACTTACAATTAGGTGTTCCTTAGGCCTAGGAACAAGTTTTTACATATTATTTCTCTCAAATTGGTTGAGTTCCTCTTGCATAGCAATCACCTAACTCTCATCATTAAGAGCCTCATCAATAGATTTTGGCTCAAATTGAGAAATAAAGGTAAGATTATTATCTAAAGTATTGAATTGAGATCTAGTATTTACACCTTTTGAAGTATCTCAAATGATTAGGTCTTTGGGGTGATGCTTGAAAAATCTATAATATTTAGAAAGATCTTCATTTGGCGATTTCACTTGTTAATGTTGAGGATCTTCATCTTCTCTTGATTATTTGCTTTCAACGTGGTCCTCATCCTTTTCTCTTGTAGTATCCTCCAAATCTAATTTCTCAAAATCATCTACAATACTATCAACCAAAGAACATTTCCCAAGATCAAGCTTACTAGATTCATTAAGCACAATATTCATAGCTTCAACAACCATTGAACTTTTATTAAAGACCCTATAGGCTTTACTAGTGGTGGAATAACCTAAGAAGATGCCTTCATTAGTTTTTGAATCAAATTTCCTAAGATTATCCTTGGTATTTAAGATATAACACTTGCATCCAAAAACTCTTAGGTGTGCTAACTTAGACTTTCTACCATTCCATAGCTCATAAGAAGTTTTATTAAGAATGGGCCTTTTGAAAACTCGATTTGCAATATAACACGAAGAATTGATAACTTCGGCCGAAAAGTAATTTAGCGATGAATACACATTGAGCATAGTTCTAGTCATCTCTACTAGCGTCTTATTTTTCTCCTCTACAATACCATTTTTTTGTGGTGCTCTATGAGTTGAAAAGTTATAGAAAATCTCATTCTCTAAGCAATAAGATTCAAAATGCTCATTTTGAAACTCTTTTCCATGGTCACTTTTATGGAAGAGATGAAGTAACCCTTTTCATTTTGAATCCTTTTTGCAAAACTTTTAAAAGCATCAAAAGTATCATGGTTATGAGGTAGGAAGGAAACCTAAGTAAACCTAGAGTAATCGTCAACTAAGACTAGTGCACAATGTTTTCCACCTAAGTTGGCACTCTTAGTAGGTCCTATCAAGTCCATATGAATTAATTGAAGAGGTCTAAATGTACTTACAATATTTTTTGCTTTGAAGGAAGATTGATGTTGCTTCCCTATTTGGTAAGGACCACATGTCTTATCTCTAGAGAATATTGGCTTAGGAAGACCTTTCACTAGCTTTCCCTTTGATAAACTTTGTAAGAGCTCTATATTAACATGTCTAAGTCTTTTATGTCATTGCCAAGCTTCATTACTAACAGACATAAGACATTTAAAAGATTAGTTAACCAAATTGTCTAAGTCAATTAGGTAGGTATTGCCCTTCTTTTGACCCTTAAAGACTACCGTTTTATCCACCAAGGTGGTAACTTGGCATTTTCTAGGGTCAAATGTGACTTTATTACCTTTATCACATAATTGACTTACACTAAGTAAGTTGTAAGCCATTAACAAGTAAAACATCATTAATTAAAAAACAACCAGTCTTACCAATTGTCCCAATGCCAATTACCTTACCCTTTGCATTTTTTCCAAATGTGACATTGCCACCCTCCTTTTCCTTTAAGGCCATTAATAGCTTCCTATTGCCTATCATGTGCTTTGAGCATTCGCTATCCACATGCTAATCATTTGCTTCATTGGTGGCTGCCAAACACCCCCACACAACACAAGTAAATCATTTTTGCTTTGGTTCCTAAGCATATTTGGGTCTTAAGGGTCAGGTTTTGAAGGATCCTTCAACTTGAGGTGTGCCTTGCTAATGTAGCAACAAACATTTATGTGTCCATACTTCATGCAATAGTGGCATTGGAGTTTAGACCTTTATATCTTTCTCCTATTCATTACCTTGGTATGAGTGGGGGATTTCCTCATACTAACATGATATGTGTGTGAGCATGAATATATATGAATGGGTGTAGGACTAGATTTTCTATGTGCATTTGAATGAGCATGCCTTTTATTGTATATGTATACATGATTAGCTTTCTTAGAAATTGGCTTAGGGCTTTGTTGCACCTTTCCTTTGCCCTTAGGCAATGGTGGTTTAGTGGTTTGAACACTTTTTTTCCAACAACCTTAATACTTAAAGTTTAAAGTGTTAAGACCTTGATGAATTTTGTGAGTGATCGTGTAAAAGAAGAAGCTCTATTAAAGCCTAGACCATGCCTAACCAAGGGAGTTCTTTGTGATACAATAAGTGTATCCGAAGCTTCCTTACCCTTATGGAACTTAGAAATAAAGTTTCTAAGCTTAATGACTTCACCTTTCATTGAGTCATTTTCCTTTCTTAATGAAGTTAGAGATGAAGATGACTTGGATAGACTCTCTATAGACTTCTTAAGTTCTTCATTTGAAGCCCTCAATTCACTTACAAGACAATTTAGGGTTTTGAATTCATCCTCTAATTTAGTGCACTTCTTCTTGTAAGTTTTCATTTGCGACTTATATTTGTCACATTTTATGGTGAGAGCTTCTAAAAGCTCATCATCCACATCATCTAATTTAGAATAAAAAGTAAGGTGAAGAGCTTACCTCATTAGATCGATCCTCTTGAGCCATGAAGCAAAGGTTTACAACCTCTTCATCTTCTTCACTTAAGCTATCATCCCAAATGACTTTGAAGTTTTTTCTTTTTTCTATATAACTTTTCTTCTTCCTCTTAAACTTGGGGCAATCATATTTTATGTGGTCTTGCTTGCCATATTCATAGCAAGTGACATCATTTTATCTTTTTTTGGGAGTTAGAGTCATTTTCTTTAAGTTCCTTCTTTCTTTCCTTCTTCTAATCAACTTCTTATTTCTTCTTGAAAACATTGCAAGTTCCTCCTCCTCCTTGTCACTTTTCTCTTTATTTGAGGCTACTTATACTTCCTTCTCCTTTGATAAAGACTTGAGTGCTAAATTCCTTCTTTCAAGTTTTTCAAATTTCTCTCATTGACCTCTCATTCTCTTCAGTTCTTCATCCTTCTTTAAGGCGAACTCATGAGTCAAGTGTTTGTTTATTAGGAAATCTGTTGGCACGTTTCCTATCTCCAGGTTAGACTCTTAGATACTATACACCCTTACACCAAAATTTGTCAAGAGGTAGAGATTTCAGAATTTTAGAATTTATTTCATGATTGGTGAGAACTCTCCTAAATTTCTTCATGTTAGTGATGATTGCAAAGAGTATATTTCCCACTCCATCACATGCATCTCAAGTCGGCTAAATTTCACTAAGGTGGTGCCCTCATGATAGTTCTCCAAGGCTTTCCAAATGCCATGAGCAGTAAGGCAATGTTGTACCCTTGCAATTTCTTCAATTTCATCCGCTACTTTGATAGGTGGCTTCCATTCCCTTGTAACAATATCACAGACATTTACCACATCACTATCTAGATGGATTTTCATCCTATAGTTCCAATGAGTATAGTTTGCTCCATCGAAATATGGCTTAAGGTGAGTGTGGATTCCTTCTTATGTCATGATCTTTACTCACACAATTAAATTTTAGAGTGAGACTTGGCTCTGATACCACTTGTTGGCCTAGTGCATCAAGAAGGGGGTTTAATTGGTGGTTAATTGAAAATTGAAAGGAAAGTTCAAATGTTTAGAAACTTAAGAAAGAGACGAGAAGAATCAACACAAGAAGTTTATAGTGGTTCGGGTGTTAACAAACCCTATGTTCACTCCCCAATTCTTCACAATTGGGTGTTTTACTCAACTAAACTTGGTATTTTTCAAGCTTACACCTAACTTATACAATTTGTGTTTTATGGCTCACATAAAACCCATACATCCTTGTGTTTTAAGGTTCACACAAAAAACCTCTCACAACTATTTTGCATAGGCTCACACTTCAACCTCTTGCAAGATTTTTAGAATCTAGGCTAACTCTCAACCTATTTACAAAGGTGTTTATTGCTCTGACCAAACAGTCAATAACACATAAAGAATAGTAAAAAATGAGTAGCAAATTGGTAAGAGTTTGGTTACAATTAATTCAATTCTCTTGCATTTACATCAGTTTGGTGGAGTATTTATAGTCCACATCTACCAAAGAGACGTTATTCAAAAACTATCCCTAAATCTCCAAGTTGTGTTAGGCATATTTTATATTAAATGCTTATCAGGTGAAAGTCGAGATCGCTACTCTCATTTCGTAGTCACAAATTTCTAATTTGCATTGAGAAGCCGAAAATCACAGCAAAGAACCTGTTTGTGTCTAACGGTTAGTCCACTTGTCCTTCATCCATTGGTTGTCTAAGAAATATAACTGTTGTATTCTACCAACTACTTAAAAGTCGTGTTTCTAATTGGCTTTGTTTTGGGCGCAACTGTGACTGCGAATTCCTCTATTTGATGAGAAAACTTCAACTTCTTGAGTTGCAGTCGCGATCAAATCTTCACCCTCATGATTTTTGATTTTCAATAGTTGCCTTAGACACTTGGTGTGTTATGGCTGTGGCTTTGATTCCCTATTTTGTCACTATAAAATTCGCGGTCGTGACTTCAAACGCGATTGCCATCACGAATCCCTCTATGATTCAACAAAGGCGACTAAGTCGCGGCTACGAATTCGCCTGCGAATTTCTCTGGCCTGACTCTATCCATTCTTATAGCAATATCGTAGTTGCGATTAAGGGGATACCAATCGCAAATTGGGATGTTCTTCTAAAGGATAAAGATTTTGACTTTCATCCAACTTTCAATGAGAATAACTTTTATAAACTGCAAAACAATACTTAAACAAAACATTAGAACTTATCAATCTTTATTGTTAAGATCAAAATATACTTATGGCATAGGTTTATCCAATCTATTCCAACATTTATGATTTGGTTTCTTGTCTAGATTTTTTTAATAGGTTTTGATATTTTGAAATGAAAATAAAATTAATATCGCTTTTTCATATCAATTTAATAGAGATAATAATTGAGTTTAAATGTGAAAATATTTTAGTATAATTTTAAAAGTGAAATACTAAGAAATACAATAAGACAAAACTTAAGGGTCAGCATATTTTTAACCTTATGCCATGCCATAAACAATTTTTTTAAAACTAGACCGATCAATGAATCAATCAGTTGAATGGTTTGCGGGTGGGTTGATTGATTCTATTGATTTGATTGATTTGGTTCAATTAGTTTAATACCAAATAAAATTTTAAAAATATTGTTAAAATAATTTTAAAAAATTTAAAAAATATTATAAATATATAAATACATTTATAACACTTAAAATATGAAAATTACTTTGAAAACCAAACCTGACTTAATAAAACTAATTATTGGTTCGATTATCAATTTTACTAATTTGATTGATTGATCCAGTTTAGTTTTCAAAACATTGACCACAAATGGACCTTAAATAAGTTAGGGCTGGATTTTTTTTTTTAAAGGGAAAAGAGAGAAAATTTTGATTGATTATAGCTCAGAGCGACATTTAACAAAATGAAAGCTGAGTGATAAGTTTCCCCTTCGGAAGGGCAATAAACTCCGCAATTTCGTGATTCATCTTGGAACTTTAAGGCTATGTTTGAAAATTGGAGGATTGAGAATGTGAGGAATTCCAATAACTAGCAAATATAATACCAGTTTATTTTACCGTTACCATTTTCACTTGCTTTCTTTTCGGTTTTAGGCAATATTTTTAAAATCAAGTATCAAACTAGTTTGATTAACTGATTTTTAGTATGATTAACTTGATTGGTTCAATTAAAAAAGATTAATTTTTAAATTTTTCTACAAATATATTAGTAGTAATACTTAAAAAGTTTAAAAGTATAATATGATAAGTAATAAAAAAATATTTTAAATTTTTAAACATAAGTAAAATACTGTGATTTTTAGATATTTTTAAAATTTGTGATTTTTAGATATTTTTAAAATTTTATAAAATAATATAATTTTAAATTAAAATAGTTTGATCAATTTTCATTTTTTATTAATTTTCACGATTTTGACTTTTCATTGATTTATTTCTCAATACTGAATTGAACTAAATCATCTATTGATTTTTTATTTTATCAATCCAACCAACTAATTTAATTTTATTCTAAAAACATTAATTTTTGAAGGAAAAAGTGTAACTTGTCCAGATTCAAAATTTTCAACTCTGTTTCCATTCACTCATTTTATTAGAATCTCCTCCCATTTTCCATTTAAGCACTTTCCTTTCGTCCCATTGTCTATCTTTTTGAGACAAATCATAAAGTAGATGACTGTAGAAATTAATAGTTCCTTTACGAATTTTATTACCGTTGTAATATATTATATTGAAAATAAACAAAATAGAATAAAGCTTTATATAATTTTCAGTATCATTACTTCAGAATTTAAGACTTTTAAATTTAATGTGACATTTTTCAAATGATGCTGAAGCTAATTTTACACTTTGTTCGTACCTCCTTAAAGTCTATGTGTTAATAGGATCTCAATTTTATGTAATTCCCATTACACTCTCGTATTTTACTAAGTTTGTCACCATGTACCAGCTAGGTCAAATACATGTATCATTATCGTGACACATAGGAGATGAGTATGGATGAGACTGTTTGAAGATTTAAGTCTTTGTCCCATATAGATTTCAAAAAAATAAAAATTTTCTTTTAAAAAAATATTTTTAGTCAGAAATTTGATTAAAATTTTTATTTTATTTAAATACGTAATAAATTAAATATAAGTTTTTTTTTTTAGCAAATGACTCTATATAATAATAAAAAAAAGAAATTGAACTAAATCCATATAGAATGACATTCTAATCATATATTATAATTTAAATTAATTTACAAATAAGCATACAATGTTCAATGATAACAAACCACTTATTACAAAAAACTTTATGTATTATTAAAAAATTTTATATGATAAATTTAATTTTTGAATATATGATTTTATCGTGATAAAAATCAAATTTATCATAATTATTATAAAATAAGAAAACTTGTGATAAATTTCTTTTATGTATTAAATAATTTAAGAAATCATGGCAAATATATTTTACTAATATATTTTATCGTAATAAAAGAGCATATAAGATAAAATTATGATATAAAGTCTTTTCTCGTAATTTTTTGTTACTATATTTTAGCGCTATATTTTTAATGCCCATCAAATTATATATAATAAAAAGCAACATTTTCATAATAATATTTTTATCATTATACTAAATTATTTAAAAAATTATGTTAAAATTATTATATCACAATAAATAACTTTTATTTTTACTAAATAACTTGTTATAATAAATAAGAAATTTCAATTTAAGCATATGAAAAGGAACAACAAATTAAAAGTAAATTTATTAAAAATATAAAATATCATTATATTTTAAATAAAAATAAAACTGAAATTAAAATTGAAGGTGAAGTAGAATTTGAATTTCATTAAATAATGTAATCATTTTAAAAAATAAAATTTATTAAAATCTAATCACTAATTTTTACTTTAATCACCCTATTTATATATATTAAGTAATAAATTTATTTTTTATATTATTATCGGGTCAATTAGGTTAGTTCACGAATTGATTTATTATGGTCAATTTTGATCCGAATCCGATCCAACTTAAAAATTTTCGATTTATTTTGGATTTATCCAAATTTGAGTTAGATTTGAATCACTTTTTTGGATGGATCAAATTGAATTTTCAGTTGAATAAAAAAATTACCACCTCTATTTAATTAACTTTTGTTAAACTTTGTATTGTATAATTTGCAATAAAAATAATATACTATCGCAAAATTCTTAGAACATAATCGTCACTCTCTATCGTGCTTTTCTCTATCTCTCAATTTAGCATAAATATTTTCAATGTTCTGGAATCATAAATATTGTTTGACAAACATATATGAATGCAAATTATTAAAAATTTCTATATTAGTTGTATTTTAATGTTGATTTGAATTAACTTTCATTCCAGTTGTGTATTGAAAGTTTTAATTAACATTTATTTAAAATATTATAGAAATTAAAAATTTATAGATAAAAGACATAAATAAATTAACAAAATTGTAATGAAAATATAAATTAATTTGTAAACAAAAATAAAATAATTTCTTAATTATATTTTTCAATTAGAACCTTCATTGTGGCGGGGCATTAGATAACTGCCTAAATTGTCTAATGCGTAAACCGCCTCTGCATGTTATATAAAAATTATGATAAGAAAGTTGAAAGAAATAGCACATTAATATGAATACTATTTTGCATTCATATTAATATTATTTTGGAACCTTCTTCAAGGCGAGGTATTAGACAACTGTCCCACTTACCTAAGGCATAAGCCGCCCATGCATACCATATAAAAATGATGACAATAAAAGTTGAAAGAAATAGCATATTAATGTGAATAGTATTTATATTTTTAATAAAAGCCAAAAATGGCAAAACACTATATGATGATTATAGCCACAAGTTCTGCTAATGGCAATCATTAACCACATCTCTGTATAAAAATACAAGCCAGAAGAAAGTCTTGCATAGACTGCATCAAGATAAATTTTCTTATTACGTAGTGTCCTTCATGATGAAGAAAAAGATGCTATGTGTGGTGGAGAACTTTGTGCAAAAGTTGTTTAATTATACCTTTATTAATCATAGAACGGAACAATGGAGTTTCCATGCTAATATAAAAAAAAAATTATAGACAAAATAATGGAGTTTCCATGCTAATATAAAAAAATTATGAAGAGAACAGTGGAGCTAATATAAAAAAAATTATGAAGAGAACAGTGGAGTTCCATGCTAATATAAAAAAAATTTATGATGCCATTAGACCAATGAGCCATGTTAGTATTATATTTGTATACACACGCACGGAAAATATATTGTTCCTCACTTAAAAAGACGCACCCACGTACTTATCATGGTATCAATCTGATTAATTTGTTCTAATTAAGCTGACCGTCTACCCAATTGGAACTTATCTTAGTTAATGTCATGGCCAAAATGTTTTATCCTATCTATAGTTGGCTATAATATATGTGACTGGAACTTAATAAGTGATAGCTACTGAACCACTTATCGTTTTCATAGTTGCAATTAGCTTTTTTATAATAAAATGCAAGTTGAAAATTCTCGTAATCCCGTCTCCTTATAATATTTTCAATATATTTAAAAAATAATTTTTTAATATAATTAATAAAAATTAAGATAAGAGAATTAAATTCTTAAAGATGTGGTTGTTAGAGATGTTAGGATTCAATTAACACATTAATAATGCAACAAAAAGATTATATTTAAATTTCATATCTAAGGATCTCTTTGACAATTAAATATAATTTTAGCCTAAATTATGTGTTAATAGTGATTATCATGAGAATAGGATCAATGTTGGTTAAATGACCAAAAAAAAAAATCAAACCTTTTCATTTCTTTATTATTATATTAAACTCTTTTAAAATAGATATTTATATTCAAAATTGATCTAATATATGTCGACTATATTCATGGTCAAAATCAAAAGAGAGATTTATATAATTTACTAAAATTGCTATTATATTACTATCATAAATATTATAAAATATTTATGAGATCCAAAATTAATTAAAATTTAAAAATTATTTTTTTTTTGTTTTTAAAATTGTTTGATATTAATCTTACATTTTTAAAAAAGCAAATTATGAGTTTCATTATATATATATATATATATATATATATATATATATATATATATATATATATAAAAGAAAAATAATA
>CATIWR010638536.1:0-42993 GCA_949677035.1 Omphalea diandra | reverse complement strand
CTCTAAGAACATGATCCAGGCGGATAATGGTTGGAACCATTCAAGGAATGTTACCATAAAGGGATTAACCCTTTTCTTTTCTTTAAGCTCCTGGAGATATGACCATAAATGGTAGGGACGCACTTCAATTGCAACAGTGTGTAAACAACAGAAATACCAGAGGAAAATGAGAAATTCTCTGGGCTATCTCCATCCTTTGGTATAGAGTGCAGAGAAATCCAAGAAGGTATAAACCTTCAGAAAAGGATAATTAGGGTGAATACCCAATATGTCCATAAAGATAGGACCATAAGTTCTCAGCATTAAGGCCTGATATACAAACAGTTGCTCCGTTGCCTTTTTCAGTATTTTTGTATACGTAGTGGGAATACGTATTTCAGGTGGTAGACCTTCTCTTAAGAATGACTCATCATTTTGGGATGAGCTAGGTTGATAGTTTTAGACTGTAGTAAGGGAGAGAATGGTACTTGGGACTTCAGATGAGCTAGGTAGCTCAGTTGTGTTGAAGGCTGCAGTGGAACTGGAGCTGAATGCCATATAGAATAATGGAAAGGAGTGATCTTAAAGATAGTTGAGATACTGGTCTAGATAATAAATCAGGGATGAGGTTCTGATCCCCTTTTATATGTTGAACTTCAAATGAATATTTACTAAACCAGTCCTTCCATCTTAGCAATTGAGAATTTGGTACTTCCTTCCCCTTGAAGTTTAGCATCTTCGGAAAAGATGAGCAATCCATAAAGACGAGAAAGTGATGTCCAATCAAATGGAACTCAAATTTTTTTATTCCATTTTTGACGGCTAAGATCTCCTTGAATGTTGAATGATAATGCTCTTCTGCTGGTTGAAAGCTCCACTAGCATGTGCATATATTTGTCGCTTTCCATCAATTTCTTCGAGGACAACTCCCCAATAATGGTCACTGGTATTAGTCTGCAAAATCCTTTTCCTTGTAAAGGGAACCTTTAATGGTGGCAGATGCTGCATTATCTTTTTGAGAGATTGGACTGCTGCTGTTTATTCTTTTCTCCAAGGTGGAGAATCTTTTTTCAGAAACAGCTGTAAAGGTCTTGCCACTTTAGTGTAGTGAGGGACAAAATCTCTCAGATAATTGGCTATGCCCAAGAACTGTTGCACCTGCTTCTGAGAAAGATCTGAATCCGGGAGCTTGAATAATTTTGCCCCAATATGTGGGCCAGGAGTGTATTGTCCATTTTCAAACTCCATCCCAAGAAATTCGATCTTATCTTTTGCCAATTGCATTTTGACGAGAAGAGCATAATTCCATAACTTTTTGTCAAACTCAAAGAACTGTTGCAATAATTGCTGATAAGCTGTCATATTTTCTGAAAAGAGAAGCACATCATCAATATAAATCAATGCACTGTGCAGCAAAGGTTCATAGATCCGGATCATCGCCTTTTGGAAAAGCGATGGGGCCACCTTTAATCCGAGCGATATTACAGTCCACTGGTAGTGCCTGTTAGGAAGACAAAAAACTGTCTTTTCCCTGTCTTGTTCAATTATGCCGAGTTGCCAAAATTCCACCTTTAGATCAAATTTGAAAAAGATTTTTCCTTTAGCCATGTGAACGAACAGTGATGAGATTTTTGGTAGTGGAAACTTATCATCTTTCAAAAAATGATTAAGGGGCTGATAGTCTATGACAAGATGTTTCTTTCCCCTTGTCTGTTCTGATCTTTTGTTCACATAGAAAGCCTGACAAGCGCAAGGTGAGTTTGTGGGTTCAATTAAGTTTTGGGCCAGGAGTTCAGAACACTCCTGATAGGCTAAAGCAAGATCTTCTGGTGTCATACCAGGATGTGTGGCTTTGGTGGGATTTATGTCTTCGTTTAGGTTGAAAGGTAGGCTAATGAAGAATTCCGGATTGGTCCACAATGGTTTTGGATTTTTAAGGAGAAAGACTTTGTGGTTTTCAGCACAGCAATAGTTTTGAAGGTTTTGGACAATTGCTTCTACTGTTGGTGGACAATGGGCTAAATGGGCCTCAACTTTAAATAGTGTTGGGACCTTAGTAAAAGGCTGGAAGTAGCCCTTATACTTAAGGTCTGTTGGAAGTATTCTCAAATCCTTTCCAATAGAGATCAAACCCAATAACCAGGTCCTTATTGGGTAAGGCTGAGCCCAAGAATGGACAGTGAATCTGACAACCTGGAAAGAATTGAACCGTCACTGGTTTATTAGTAATAAGGCTGGTATGAAAGATTGCACCGTTAGCAGCTTGGAAATACCGTTTATACGACTTCCAGTATTCTTCAGGTAGAACTTTTGGATTCATCATAGACAAATAAGCTCCTGTGTCAACAAATGCAATTGCCTTGACTGGATTAGAATACTTTTCTAGATATACATGTACGTATGCCAATGGTACATGATGATTTTCCTGTAGCAAATCTGCAACTCCAGAAAGATCTGGGATTTGAATAGGACAGTCTGCGGTAAGCCCTTGAACTGGACCCATTTGATGACATCCATAGGAAATAAGTCCTTCCTCATCCGAACTGGAACCATCTTCTTGGATAGCAAAAACAGTTTCTTCTGTGGCTTCATATTCTACAGAGAACAAAGATTCAACATCTGCATCTTCAAGATCAACAGCTGTTGATAGCTGGATCTGCTGAATCATTTTGGAAGTCTGCTTCTTGTTAGGACACTGTTTTGCAAAATGACCTTTCTGTCCACACAAGTAACATCTGGTGGATTTCTTACGGCCATGAAATCTTTTTCTTCGAAAGAACCTCCATCTTTTTCTTCTTTCATCAGATGGGGTTTTGATCTTTACGAAGTGTTTCTTCTTCTTCGTGCCACATTCACAGAACTTATTATCTTCTTCTGGACATTTAATTTTTAAATCGGTCCTGTGACATGCCTTCTTCAAAGTTGGTTGTCGTTGCCTGTCCATCAATTGAGTGATCACTGTTTGCTCATTACACAATTTCTCCAGACTGTGCATCATTAACTGATAAATCTCTTCAAATGAATAATCATTAATGGATTGATCTTTGTTTCGCATAATCTGATGCATCAAATTTGTAAGGACCTCTGGTAAAAAAGTAATAAAAGCTTCTTTTAAATCAGGACTTGACCATCCAGAAAGCTGATAGAACTTCTTAGACATTTTCTGGTAATGGAGATCTAGGTGTGTTTTGAGCAAAGAACAACATTTCATTTTAAAGAACTCTCTTCTGTTTATATCAGCAACATCTACTGGTTTGCCTCCAAACTCACTATAAATCATTCCCAAAAACTCCGATGGACTTGGAGACTGAAGCAACCTTAATCTTGAATATTCATCAAAGGCGGAGTACCATTCTTGTAATCTGCCAATCATCCTGACAGTAAATTCTTCCAAAATGGTACGAAGGACTACACCCGGCTTCTTTGTTTGCGTTTCAAGCTAGGCTCGAAACTCTTGAAATCTCTCTCTGTAAAGAGCAGGAGAGATGTTGTCTAAAGTAAACCATGGTTCTCCATTAGAACTGAACATAAGGCATCTGTTTCACATTAGTGTTTAGGTTTGTTTGCTCTTGGAGAGGTGGAAAATCATTCTCAGAGAAAGATGGTGAAGGTGGTTGATACATATGGATTTTTGGTAAGGTTTGGTGAATTTGTTTTTCTTTTTGGAGGTATTTTAGGCTTTTTTGTAGCAGGGTAAAGGTGGTAAAGGTGTTTGAGGTTTGCAAGGTATTGGTGAAGATTTGATCTTACTAGGACCATATTGCACCAAGTAATCATACTTGCCCGAAGGTTCTCCCAAACATCCAATTGAAGGATCTCCGTCCTCATATCGTTTTTTCAACTCCCTTTCCGAACATCCTCTTCCTCTTTTCTTCTTTTCCTCCTTTTCTTCATCTTCCAGCATATCTTCATAGCAAGCATCACAATCACAGCCACCCCAGAAACAGTGATCGTCTCTTTTATAAGCATAGATGGGTTGACCATCTGTCTGGAAGTACTCAATTAGAACTTTCTGTTCAGGTTCGTACGGCATCATCATCATTTGAGTTGTGAACATTGCTCCATCTGCTAGAGGCAGCATAGGTCTCTTGAACCTTGTTTCAATAGTCCCATCAGCCCGGCTAATGTATACTGGCTCCGTAGACTGGGCTGGTTGATCCTATTGATGAAGTCTTTTATAACTTGTAATCCAAGCTTCAGGCAACAACTTGATGAGCTCGTCCCTAGTTATTTGTCTAGGGACATGGATACAGGTCGGGACTTTATTTGTTTCAGCCAAGATCAGCAAGGACTCCTCTTCATGTGGAAGAGACAAATCTATAGAGTGGTTTTGCACTCTGTAGATAATCTGGTAATGTAGAGTCGCTGCTGTAGCAGAAGTCACCTGAGGTGCTCCTACTATTTGGATCTGCACTTGTAAAGCCTGCAGAAGATTTAGATCTTTAAGGGCCATGTTGTAATTGGGATAGAAAATGAACACGAGTGTTCCAGCATTAAGAGAAGTTTCCACTGTCCCAATAACAACATGTTGGTACTAGAGATATCTCCTGTCAAGCAAAGCTATTCTTACAAAGACCGGTAGGCCTTTCCTCCCATGGTAACTGACAGCTAGCTTGATGGCACCAAAGTGCATGTGCATATAGCCTTGAGTTATCCACTGATGGACAAACTCAGGTGGAATCTCTAGGTTTATGAACTGTTTCAATCTTGTTGCTTGGACTGGACACTGGTCAAAGCTAGAAGCTTGTACATATTCCTTTACAGTTTTTACAGAAGGCTTAATAAGGGATCTTATGGAACGGATTAAGCTAGGTTTATTTTTAGTAAAGACATCATAAGGGTTAAGGAATGAAAGGCTTGTTTCTTGTATGTTCTTGTCATCTGGAATATAAGCTAGTTCATATAAGTAATCTATTTTTGAGGAGTTGGATCTTTTAAAGGTTAGAGGTGGAGGTACAGTAACAGTTAAAGGTATAGATCTGAATGAAGGAGAAGGGTCTAATGGTTGTGTTTGAGAAGAAGAAGAAGAAGCAGAAGGTTGATCAGAAACATTGGTATTTGCCATGATTGTAGAGTTTATCTTTGGTTTTCCCTCATACTATCTATGCAAACCTAGGAACAGGTTTTGATGTTTTGACTCTTGAGATGGCAATTCTAGTCCTGCTTTCTTTTTTTGGCTGATTAGCTTGCAGCATAGTCTCTTCTATCTCGCTGCCTTTGCTGTTCTGCTACAATTAGTTGCTGTTTCAAACTTTCCAGTTCAAGCTTTGGAGCTTCATGTTGCAGATTTTGCAACACTTCCTCATCTTCCATATAATGGTTGCTAAAGCATACCTCACAAAGGAGAGAGTAGAGTAGTATTGCTGCCTTCTAGTATTAAATCATCACATGCATAATCTCCATAATCAATGGGATTTCCACTGTAAACTTCTTGTGATGATTCTGTATCTCATTCCTTAACCCCCAACACACATATTTTGTTTGTTTCGACAATCATACCCATATACCCAACGTCTCCACACTTAAAGCACACAACATGCTTGCCCTTATTTTTAGTGCCATTAAATGAAGGGAGGGTTAGGACCATGAAAACAATTAATGTGTGAAGAAGCTGATTTGTTGATGAAATTTGCATTGTAACTCCTTGTGTAACAATTCCCTTAACTTGAACGACGGCTTTCTTGTAATTGGTCGGTTCAAGCATTCCTCCACATCAAGAACTACTTAGAATGCATGTTCTAAAGTGTGTATAGTATGTCTAAACAGTTCTTTCATGATTTCAATCCTTAGCCTATGTTGAGTGAGGCTTGTGTAGGATCTTCAACAAGTTGACTTGCTTATATTTAACCCTTTGAACTCTTGCATATATTTAGCCACATTCATGTTGCCATATGTAGAAGTATACACTTTCCTGGTCATTTTTTCGATGTAGCTGTGCAACATATGCTTTTCTTCTAGTTTGGTCTCCTCTCACCGCAATCATTAATAGGTGACACATCAATCTTTATACACCATGATCAAAATCATACCATCATATTTTAGATAACCCTGTAAACTTCATCTTAGCAAACCATACTTTTAGTTCTTCAATTCATGCTAATAGCAAAAACATCAAAGTAAGATGCAACATAATGGAGTCGATGAAAAAATACCATGGGACCTATGTTACCTTCAAAACATGGAACATCTACCTTGACATTCTTAGTGATATCTCCAGCCATGTCTTTTTTTTTTTCTTTTTTTTGTCGGCCTTGTTCTTCATTAATTCTAGCTGCAACTTGCAGGTTTTGATTAACTTTTTAATGTGGTTCTCCAACAATCCTTCATGCAACCTGTAGATTTTCATTAACTTTTTAGGGTTGGCTGTTGTGGGAGCTTTGATTTCAGTGGCTTCATAAGTTGATTGCCAGAGCTTGGAGCTTTGATACTAAACTGATGCAGGACAACTTGTACCGCTGGTTATCTAGGCTAGTTTTAGGGTTTAATTTGAATATAGAACAGGCAGAACTTTAGGGTGATCAATCTGGTTTCTATAGAATAGGTTAAGAGAGCAAAATTTATCAAGCTGTGGGTGGTTAAAAAAAAAACTGTGGTTTTCTGGGGCTGTTTGTTGTGAGAATAAATAGCTTTGAACAGTAACGCATGAATAGTAAAACAAAATAAGAGTTTGGCCATCACATCTAGACATCCTTGGGCATCATCATGCCCAAGGTCCCAAAGGCATTGCACAAATGGACAGCCTTGCGTGTTTGCTGTTTTTTGCTACAATTCCTTCTTCACTATATTTGGTAAATTATACTTTTTTACATTTTATATTTTAATGATTGCAATGTACCTTTAATTTTCTTTAATTAGAAAAGAGATTCTAAACCAGAAACCAAGTTATAGACATTATTGAGGGTTCTTTTCTGTCAAACTGCTTGTTCGAGCATTTAAGAATTCCAATAATATTTTGAAATTCTAAATATGTGAAGCATTATCATTCTATAGAGACGTATTTTTGCATGGGATACACTCCAAACAGAGATTGACTATTTAGATACTGGAACAGGTTTCCCTTCAGCAGCCTCCTCAATATGCCTGTGGATGCCTTTTTCTACTTTCTGAAGTTCTCAAAGCAAGGCCACCTTTATGGTATATAGTTTCTGTTGAGACATGCAGGGCACTATGTCCTCCCCTTTGTTAGGTTACTGGAGATCTTGTTGCATTTGAACCAAAAAATCTCCTTGTGCAGGAACATGGTTATTCAGAACGAATCTGTTGATGATGATCTTGAACATTTTGAAGATGTAGTGGAAGAAACTGATAATGAATCTCACTCAGCAGCAAAACAAGAAAATAATCTTGAAATTGTTGAAACTGGGGGTAAGGCCAATCCTGAAAATGATTCTTCAGAAGATGGAGATGATTCTCCTGTCCCTTCCTCTGAGGAGGATGAAGACAATAATTCAGATGAAGCAGAAGAGTTGTTTGCAGAAGACGGTTCAACAGAATTTCAGGAGTCCAAACAACGCTCTAATTCTAATGGAAACCAGCCTCAATTATCCTTTACAGGTTCTTCCCTTCCAGGAGGGTACAATCCTCGGCATAGAGAGCCTTCATACTGGTACATTGGCTATTTCAGCATTTTGCTTTAAATGGTCACATTGCCTGAAAGATATATGTCTTGATAGCCTGTTATGCTACAACTCAATGTCTGCACCCTCTAAAATTTCCATTTGATTGTTTGAAGAGAGCAGTAAATAATAAAGAAAAGTAAAACATCTTATCATTTCTTTTACTGATACTTGGAAGTTCCCTTATACTTGAAAGTTTAAGGTTTCCAGTTTTATCTTCTCTGTTTTTCTTTTCCTAATAGAATGTCGAATAAACAGCAATGCAGATTGTGCTAGCTGGTGGGAGTTGATAGTACTTGCTTCTCATGTGCACCCATCTGTTGCTGCCATGGCTGGGACACTTTTATCTGGGGCCAATATTGTGTACAACGGTAACCCCTTAAATGATCTATCACTTACTGCTTTTCTAGACAAGTTCATGGAGAAGAAGCCTAAGCAGACAACATGGCATGGTGGCTCTCAAATTGAACCAGCCAAGAAGGTCAGCTTAAACCTTTCTAGCTGTTACTTTTAGTGCCTTATTTTTGTTACCATTTTCCTCTGTACAAGTAATAAGTTTTGGTCTCTTTTTCAGTGTCAATGGACTTTCTTTAATTGTTACCATAAAAGCATGAAGCCTTTCACTATTGCTGACTCATTTCCTGTTTTGTCAGCTTGACATGAACAATCATTTAATTGGGTCAGAGATTCTGTCATTGGCTGAGGTGGATGTGCCTCCTGAAGATCTTGTTTTTCATAAATTTTACATGAATAAAATGAGCAGCTCAAAGCCAAAGAAGAAGAAAAAGAAGGCAGGTGCTGAAGAGCTTTATGAAGTGGGTGATGGTGATGAAATAGGTGGTGGCGACGAGTCTGATAACGAAGAGATTGAGAATATGTTGGATTCTGCAAATATTTCTTTTCAAGGCGATGGTGAATATGACTATGATGATCTAGACCAAGTAGCCAACGAAGATGATAATGTCTTAATTGGTAATATGAGTGATGTTGAGATGGATGTCTCCTCAGATACTGCAGTGAGAGGTGATTTTGATGAAATTTCTGATGGTGATAACAGCAAGGATGAGAGTAAAGCTGTTGACATTGGGGACATAGATGATGGTAGTGACGAAGAGAATGGATTTGACAGCAGGAAAAAAAAACAGAAGTCTGGTGGAAAGAGTGGTGCATCGCCATTTGCGAGTCTTGATGATTATGAGCATTTGTTAAATGAAGAAAGTCCCACAAAGAAAATACCTATGAAAAAGAAAAAGCATAAATTGCGAAAGAGGAAGTCATTTGAGTGAATGCATCATTGACAGTCTCCTCTAATTTAGTGAGAATTAGCATTCAATTAATGAGTTATTAATGAGCTATTAAGCTAGTAAAGTGATTGTTAATGCTAGGCAATTTTCAACATTGAGACGTCACATAAAATTGTGTTACATGATAATGCCAGCCTTACACTGCTGGAGCTAAGGGGTCAGGGTTCAAACTCGGGCGGATCTCTTACCTTGAAGAACTATCCAATGTACCCAAAAGAAAGGGGAAAAAAAGGTTTTATATGATGACTTTTTTCACATTTCTGGTTATATTATGTTGTCTTACCTTTGCTAAGCTTTATACTGGGCTGTAGATCACCAATCAAGTTCAAAATCTGAGAAATTTAGCGTGCAAGGATTTAAAAGTTTTTTACCCTTAATTTTCTCGGAGAGGGGAGATTATTCAGAATTACGAACTAACCAGTCAAAATGCAGCATGTATATAAATTTTTATATAAATAGGTGATAATAATAAATATGTTTTGGTATAGGATGAAGCGAATTTTCCGCTTTCCTAAAATATTTCCCCCAAAACTTTTTGTATTTTTCAATTCCCTCTGAATCTCATGAGAATCAAATTGAATAAATACTATTTTATTAATTCAATAATCATACATAATACAAAAATTGAATATGCAAATAATGAGACAGTTAAATTATTAAATTAAATATTAAATAATGTAAAATTAAAATTTCTAAATAATAATACAAGAGCAAGAATTCTTAATTCTATAAAAATCTTTATCTTAAAAAATAATATAGTAAGTTCATTGTTCACTGTAATACAATGTGTATTTTATGCTAATTATATATTAGTTGTAAATTTTATATTTTTTTGACTATATTGTAAAAAAAGAAAATAATTGAAATTAATTTTAATCCCTTAACGAACTAAACACTTACAAAAAAAAAGTTAGTAATTTTTTTAATCCATTTTGACTTAATTTTATCACTGATCCTAAAAGAGAACAATAATAGAGGCCTTCTTCTTTATTTCTACGAGGAAAATTCCATTTATAACATCTTATTTTCTCTTTATACTCTTTTCGCAATCTCTAATTTAAAATTTTCTTTCCACAGTCCTCTTTTTTTCCTTTTCTACCCTTTTAAATTTTACAATATCTTTTTCCCAATTGTAAAAAAAAAATTTTATCACTCCTTTTCAATTGCATAACCCATTTTTATCTTGAAATCCTCATCTTTCATTTTCACAATAATTTCCAAATACTTTATATTAAAACAAACCAATAGTTTAAGATAAATACCTTATAATAACATTCATGATTAAAAAAAAATCCTATATTTTGTAAAAACATTCAAATATCATTAATTATATATCATGTGTCATCTAAATTAATTATTTCTTATATGACAAACATTTATATCATTAAGACATAGTGATTCAAATACTTTAATAAGATCAACATATGAGATTTCTCATCCTTGAGGATAATCATATCTATATTTAATCTAAATGCACGTAAAAAGAGGTACTGGTGTGATTGGATCCATTAATATTGAAAACAAGAATATTTTTTTAAATTTATTTATAAAGTATGATAAGTTTTAATTAAAAAAATTTATAGATCGTGATAAAGTTTAATAACATAAAGGCATTGTGCATAACATTTAGTTAATTGATAGTGTAATAAACTTTAATAATATAAATGAGTTATACATATATAATAAGAGTGAAAAAAAGTAATTTATTTAGAATATATAAATAATATAATTTATCAAATTCTATGGTGAGTGTAAAGAGAAAATGAAGAGTTTTAAATAGAATTACCATTTATACAATCACTTCATGATATAAGTTTATAAGCCCAAGTCTTTGTGGACTTTACTTGTGTAGACATGGCATTTTTAAACTGACATATGAAGCTCAATGATAAGACTCAAAAATTTTTCTCCATAGAGTGAAAAAGATTGAAACATTTAAAGCAAGGATTCAAGAAAATACCCAACCAAAGCTAAAAGCCAATAAAGCTCAAAACTTGAAAGAAATTTTGTATTATTTTAGCCCTAGTAGCCTACACAAGCCATTAAGTGGTACGTGCAAACCTTTTACTTATTGGCACAACTAGCTTCTTATATGTGCAAACAATTTAGTTGAGCTAATGTAAAATTTGAGAATGCTTTTATTTCTTGCTTTTTTTTTTTTTTTGTCACACTCTCTTTATATATTTCATGATATATCCATGAAAAGACCCTAAAAAATAATAAGTTTTGCCTATAAATGATGATACTCCCACCTTGAAAGAGGAGCCCAAGTTTGGTGTATGGGAAAATGTTGTTAAAATAAAGCCATAAACACCAAAAGTAACCCTAAAATTACCATAGCCATTAAGGATACTACCTTAAGCACACCCTTCTAACCCTAAACCTAAGTGTTGAAATTTCCAACTCTTTGAGGGAAAATCACTAAAAGGTAACCTTTGAAGGCTTTACTAATTCCCCATATATCTACATCCCATTTACTAAGATAATATCTTATGGACAAGTTGCAATTTTTATTCTTGTTTGACAAAACTCCTTAATAGAAGAAGTTTGCATAAACCACTTATTGCTTTGTGTAGACAACTAGAACGGGCTGCATAGATCACTCCTACTATACATTTCAAACTGTTTTCTTAACAATTTTGAGATCTGATAGGTATTAAGAGTATATTTTAAGTCATAGTAGTGAAGGAAGGCCTTTAGCTTAAGGTCCTTACTTTTTTTTTTTTGGTTAAGCTACCAATGTTAGTTTCAAAATACTTTTTTTTTTCCCTACTCCTCCCTTCTATCATTGTTCTTCTTGTTTCAAGTATGTATTTTAATGAAACAAATTATAAAACAAGTTGAGAAATAACTAAGATAGGCCTTAAGAAGAGCCAAAGACCTTAAGATATCTTATGCGACTTTGAGGATGAAATAAGGATAGTGGGTTTACATAGACCATAAGTTGAGTCCATTTAAATGTAAATCATTACCTATATGTGTAATAACTCTACTGAATAGAACCCTTCAGCTAGTAAGAGTCCTCTTTCTATTTTTTTAAACCCTTTAGAAGTCTATACGAACCACCAATTATTCCATGCAAAATGTCATATAGACTGTGTAGACCCAATAGGTTGCACATATTGTGTAAGAAACAAAACATGGAAAGTTGGCTTATTCCCTTTACATAGTTATTACTTTGTTGATGTTTTATCTAGTACATATATATTGTACATTTTCTCACACACAATATTTCACTTTTATTATTCTGTGTTTTATCACCCCTTTTATTTTTATGGTTCATTTGGGATTAAACTATTCTCCTTATTTTTCTTTTTGTTCACTTGCATGGTCATGATAAAGATGCGTGAGTTTAATGCTATAGTGCCCACCATTCGATCACGTATTCTCCACCCAATATTGTAATAATTTAATTATCTACATTGCATTGCATCTATATTATGCTTTGGATGACAAATTAGTGCAAATGAATTGCTAGTGTAAAGGCATATAAATGACAAAAATAAGATATTAAAGGCAAACTTGAATTT
Source organism: Omphalea diandra (assembly GCA_949677035.1). Lineage (NCBI taxonomy): Eukaryota > Viridiplantae > Streptophyta > Magnoliopsida > Malpighiales > Euphorbiaceae > Omphalea > Omphalea diandra. The sequence continues at coordinate 30,564 of CATIWR010638536.1, read as the reverse complement.
TATTGAACTTTAGGGTTCTAATTCTTATTTTGATGGTAGTAAACAATGGTGAAGATTGTTGATCTTTTGTGTAAGTGTTTCTTATGTGAATATAGTTCCCTCATTTTCATTCCTAATCAAGTTCAAAGGACCTTGAATAAGTACATTGCTTTCAAGACTTGAAAAAGCTCAAAAACATGTGAGAAAACTCTTATTACAATTAATTTTATCAATTTACAAAGTGCCAAGGAAGTTAGAAGCTTGAACGAAAAGTTAAAAGAAAGATATAATTGAGAAAGCACTACGATGATCATGAAAATCCACTCAACGATTATGAAAAGATTGTCGATGACTATGAAATTAAAAAAATGGCTCATTGAAAAAGTCCTCAAGAAGTATCTTAACTAATTTGTGTAATTTTGAAAATCCACTTAATGACTATGGGAACTTATAGTGATCAATGAATAATCCAATGGTTATGGCCTAGAAAAAATGGCCATTGAGTAAGCTTGAAGACCAAGCTATTATAATGCATATGGAAAACTCCAATGCCTATTAAAAGGATTATACTTATGAAAAATTGACAACATCCCTTATGAATAACTATTATAAAATTAGCTATGGAATCTACATAACTTAGATCAAAACTCAATTTTTGTTAAAGAGATAAATGATCATTAAAGGAAAATGATAATTATGGAAAGGCAAGACTATTGACTAAGCCTAACATTAAGTTGAAAGGCATGACAAAGCCATTGAATGGAAGGAAGTCTAGTGCCCATTGACAATGTGATTTTATACAGCTCTAACTCTTATTTGAAGGATATGTCAAAACATTATAAATTCCACACCCGTAAACTAATTCTTTATAACCATAAAAAGAGAACTATAGCTATAGTGTTTGAGCTTTTAATTTTTGCCAATAATTGCATAGGGGTATTATGACTCCAAGGAATGAAGGCAAAAGACATGCCTCAAAGACAATAATTTGGAAGACATGCCAAGGCCATAAGATGAAGGATGCTTGGCCATTTAGATACCTTTAAAGATGAAAGCAAAGCTCATAAGAAGGATGATATTCCTATTAAAGGCACACAAACATTCATTTAAACCCTTAAAATAGTTTTAAATATAAAGTTAAAACATATTAAGATAGCAAGACTTGAGCATGCCAAAGATTTGGTGTAGGGGTAACAATGAGAGGAGAAAAATAAGATTGGAGGCTCTGATGAATCGAGGGAGTAAACCGATGATCCTGAAAGAAAATAATGAAAATTGACAATGAACAACGAACATGGGAAAAGTCTTCAAGGAGTACCTTAACTGATCTAGCTAATTTTAAGATGTCTCAATGATTATGAAAATAAACATCAATGATCATGGAAGTACTCAAGGAGCATGGAAGGGTTCCTATAACCATTGTAACAAACTTCAAGAAACTCCGGTTTGGGAAAATGGATGGTAAGGTAGGATAAGGTTTTTCAAAGTATGGTAAAGTAAGGCTTGGTAAGATAAGGTTAATAATTTAACCTTATCTTATTTGGGAAGAAGGTAAGGTAAAGTATGGTTTATAAGATACTTTGTTTAGTTAGAAGGTAAGGTTTAGTAAATGTTTCATATTAAAGTTACTAAAATACCCTTTAGATATAGGTTTTCAGAAGATGACTAAACATGATTTATAAAATAAAATAAGGATAAAAAATTTAAAATATTTAAAATTAAATAAAGTAAAAAAAAATCTTACCTCCTCAATCCATAAAATTGGTGGGTTGAGAAAAAGGAAATTTTTTAAAGGTTTTTAAACCTTTTAAAAATCTAATTGCTTTTCAAATAGGGTGTGAGGGTTTTTTTTAATCTTAAAACCTAGTCAACCCTTCAAAAACCCCAATCCAAACAAGGAGTTAATATAAGGCCCAAAATTTGGTTCTTAGGGATCTCTCATAAATGAGGACTCATTCCCCTAAGTGATAAGCATGAGGAGGATAAATTTGATGAAATGGTGACAGTCTTAATGATTTAATGATGAGATATTAAGATATGATATAAATTAGAAAGTATGGTTAAGAGATGTGATGATAAAGAATTATAAGTTATAAGGAAAACAAGTGTAAGTTATGATGCATAAGTATGCATGTGCAAGCACTGATGATTAATGAGCATAAATGAATGATGGTGTTATAGGTTTAATGATAAAGAAAATGTCTATATTATGTATGGGAGGAAGTTATGTTAAAGGATATGGTAAGAGGAATGAGAAAGGATTATGAAAGTTAGGGTATAAGCTAAGTATAATGCATGATTTTTGCTAAGGTATGAAAGTGTGCTTAGTGTGTAAATGATATGTTAATGATATATTTTAGAGATGCTTTTTTAGATGCCAAAAGTTGATAACTTAAGTGTGTTGAAGGAAGGAATACAAAGTTGGAAACATAAGTTCCACAAGTGTTATGGTATGAAAGTTGCATCTTGATGGACTTTAGGAACTACTTTCAGTAGCATACCTTTTTTAGGCATGGACTTCCAACAATTAAGGTAGAATGTGCAAGTGAATAGTAAGAAATGGCACATTCAGTAGCTAAACTTTAAGTTTAGCAGCCAAAACTCCATTCGACTTGGCACATCCTGAAATGCACTATTCGAGCATTTTTGTCATTTCACCCCCTTTTTCTCCTTATTTCTTACTTATACACAACTAAAACTTCATTTCTCAATAGTTTTCAATAGCCATGAACTCAAATCAACCCTTCTAATGTTGTCTTTTCAACTATGGTAGCTAAACTAAAGTTAGAGAGCTTAAATTGCCATTTACTTTTCCTTCATGTTTCAATCTTAGTTTGATGATTTTCTCTTTTGATTAAGTAAGTTCTTCATCTATCCTTATTTGTGTATTTTGGTTTTATGATTAAAAGATAAAGTTATGGTATGTTTAAGCTATATTAAAGTGGGAGAAGTGGATGTATATGTTGTTTTAGTTCATGTTGTAGGATAATGAAACCATAAAAAAACTTGCATTACATTTTACTATTTATAAGGGTATGATTTACAAAAGGATGCTTGATAAAGTCCACCTAAGTTGTTTAACAAAAGAAGGGGTTAGAAGGGTCATGAAAGAAGTGGACATAGTTGTGTGTGGTTCACATATTATGGGGGTAACCTTGGCTAGGAAGATTATGAGATAGGGGTATTTTTAAATCACTATGGAATAGGATGTTATTAAGTAAGCAAGAGCTTGCTGTGAATTCTAGGTTTATACAAGTCTCAACCACTCACCCAGTATGGAACTAAAAAACCTAACCTTAACATGGTCATTTATAGTGTGGGCCATTAATGTCATTGGAGAGATAACACTAGCATCTACTAAAGGCCACACGTACTTTATAGCGGCGATTGAATACTTTTTAAAATGGGTAGAGATTAAATTATTCATCAAACTATTGGCAAACTATATGGCAAGTTCTATAGAATTGAACCTTGTTTATCGATATGGTATGCCATATCATTTAGTCATATATAATGGAGTATACTTCCAAGCTGAAGCTAGGGCAATATTAAAGAAATATAAGGTAACGCACTAGAGTCCTTTAAGTCTTCGCCTTACACCTGTAAGCAAATAGGGAAATAGAGGTAGCCAACAAGAATGTTAAAATCATCCTAGCTAAGATGGTCGAGACATACGAGGACTTATAAAAAAAGCTCCCTTCACCTTATAAGGGTATTGGACCATGGCTAGATCATCTGTTAAAATGTCACCTTACTCTTTAGTATATGGAATGGAACCTTACCTATTAAAGTGGAAGTGAGATCCCTCTAAGTCTTACTTAAAGCAAAGTTCCTAGAGTATTAGTGGATTAGAAACAAATGGTGAAATAATGGTTTTCTATTTATTTAAATAACATATAAGATGAAGTCTATATAATGCACATACTTTGGAAAAAAAGTTTGGAATATCTATTACATCAAATAATCATTTCTAATGTTGTTAGTCAATGTACTATGAAGATTGGACATTGATAGTGCTACTAAGACCGGTACATGCATGTTCTTTTCTTAAAGGTTAAGGAAGCTATTGATCCATAGTTAGAAGTATTTGAGATACTTAGGACATAGAAGAAGGTTCTTATTAAAGAACAAGTTCAATGAACAACAAGTAAAGAATAACCATATGGAACAATGCTTGTATGTCTATAACTTATTCTTTTGAGTAATGTGTAACAAATGCTTTGACTTTAGAACACCAAAGTATCTTGTTAAGTGCATTCTATACTTTGTTTTATGAATTTTATTATCCTAAACATAATTAGTTTATAATATAAGTTTTAAGTATAATAAAAGCTTGATGAGAAGAGATTAAAAGCTCTATACCATATATAGATGTACTAAAAAAGGATGGCATGTACTTACAATAAGAGGATTAGACCAAGAGTGATAAAAAGTAAGGGGCTTAGTATTGAAGGCAATCCACCCATAAGCCCTCAATTTGAAAGGAAATTCAAACCAAATTGGGAATATCCTTATGTGGTTAAGTAGATATGCTTAAGTGGGACAAGAAAGTTATCAAATTTAGAGGAATAAATTCCCAAAGCTTATTAACTTGTATCGATTAAAAAAAATACTTCATGTGAGATAAAAACAAGGAAAAACAAAAGTTTAATAGGCTGAAAACCAAAAGTGTATCTTAAGCAAAAGTTAAAGTAAAGGAAAAAAAAAGAAGCTTAATAGACTAAAACATGAAAAGATTTCTAGGTAAAAGTTAGAGTAACCTACTAAGCTAAAATATGAAAGGTTGGCTTAAGCAAAAATTAAGGCAAATAAAGTTAAATATATAAAAAGAAAAAGGAGAGAGAGAGAGAGAGAGAGAGAGCAATTGGCTAACAAGAAGTTAAAGCAATAAGGTGATCTAGAGATAAAGGGGAGAAGTAAACAAGCAAGTCATAGTAGGTGATTCATGAAAATGAGAATTTAGAGGAAAAACACCATTAGACTATGATTAACAAAATTAAAGGGATAATTTGATGTGCTTTTATTAAAAGTAATGAATTAGATTTACATGTAATATGTAACATCCTTAACCTAATTCATTTGCATTTTAATTATGATATATTTGCATAAATGCATCACCTAACTTAAGCATGAATACTTACATCATAGCATTTGAGGTATTTGAATATGAATATGATGTTTGCATAGTTGCATGACAAATTGTCATATGTTATGTGCATGTTATAATATCTTAAATAAAGGTGTTTTAGAACTTATTAAAAGTATAAGGAACATATGGAGATTAGCACATGGATAGAGGTGATGAAGGAATGAAGAAAAGGGACTAAAAGAGAAAATTTCAACTTTCAACCAATAGGAATATGCCATCATGATTTTGTTCTATTAAAGTAGGCATACAAATTAAATTTCTCTCCCTTTATGATCAGATTAGAAAGGAAAAAAAGGGGAATATAGTAGAAGAAGGAGAGAAAAAGAAAGAAGGAAAGGAAGAAGAGAAAGAAGAAGGAGAAGAAAAAGTTAAATAGGAAGAGATCATAAGGTTTTCTAGCTTTTGGTGAAAGGTATGTGATTTCATATTTGTTCCTTCATGAAATTTCTCCTCCATGGCATATTAATCATGAGCAATTAGTGGGAGTTATAAAGAAATTATAGTTAGGATTCATGCATGAGAAGTTATTGATAGTGAATATGAGATGGATTCATTTAATTATGTTTTTAAGGTAGATTGTTGCAGCCATGATTTCATAACCCTAAAAGATGAACTATGTAACGACCATCTTCATTTACAAATCATGAAATTTATGTCCAAAAATACATATGCATAAAGGTTTATTCATCACACATACACAATCCAACATGTATTTAATGTACATGTATGTTAACTAATGTTCAAGGCTAGTGACCATAAACTGGCTCCTATCTAGATGTATGTACATGACACAAGGAGAGTGAGAGTTGAAATTTAGTTGATGACCTATGGTCCATGAGTCTCCAAGCAAAACTTTATGCACCAAAGTGTCCAATCCTTATGCTTCAGTATCTGAAAAATGTAATTGTGATTTGGTGAGTCGCGACTCGATGAATAAAAACAATAATCATATTCTTATGGCATAAACAACAATCAAATATCATTAGGATACATCATGAGTATAACAATTGACTATGCAAATGCTACTACAATGGATTGATTTTTATCGTGACCTTGCAAGGCAAACACTACTCTCAAGAATTCATATGATTCAAGTGACATTTGATTTTTCTGGCTGACATTTAACAAGTGGATCACTTGATGAATAACACATGCCAATAGGACATATTGGTCCCTTTTCCACGTGATTTGTAAGTGTTTGACAAGTCGTTCACAACATCCTTTTAGTTCCATATGCAAGTGTTCTTTTACAATGGTATACCAAGTAATCATTAAGAGCATATAATTCTCATTTGACTTGTATTCACATATAAAGTGTAACAGTTCAATCTCATATACATGTAATAGAACATAATCATATTCTAAAATTATTACACATTCATATTAGAATCTAATTATGGTTTTTACTCACTTTTGATGTGACCAACCGTTATGGTAGGTTTGGTTCTCTCTCTAGGGTTTCCCCAAAGTTTTGAGATCTTAATGTTTGATATATACATGGTTATAAGTATGTCAAAATGATTATGAATGCTTGGTATGCAACTATGGCATGAACCATGCAAGTGGACCTAGTGTTTATGCATATTTTCCTTATGTGGCAGCCTAAGTTTACTACACTCTCACAAAAATAACTCTAAATATACTTATCCAAATGACTTTATTATTTTTTTTCAAATAGACTAGGCACATAATTATACAACATGCTCAAATTTTAGATTAATATAAGGCATATAGAAAATGTGGGAAATTCTTGAATTTTGCACTATTTCAATGTCATCTCAGTCTGAGTAGGTCTTACAATCTTAGGTATATCTCAAATTGTACAAATCAAATTGTAAAACTGATTCATTAGAAGTTACAAAACATATAAAGGAATATTTTTCATGTTTTACTTATTGTCTAATTCAATCTATAAAGTCACCAAAACAAATGACCAATCTCAGGGTAAGCATGTTTTCAACATAGTGATAATCAGTCTTGATGAAGGGACAATATCTCAACAACCATGCTTGATTTGGAAAAAATATTTTACAGTAATGTAGGTAATACATAAATATGGAAAACAAAATTAAAAGAGAGGTGATGTTTCATCCAGGTACGGGGCCAGTCATAATCAATGAGCCATATATCTTGTCACAAAACAAATCAATCAAAATTGATTTACAAGTATTTAGAAGGGATATAACCCTACAAATTTCATATGTTTCCCTTTGTCTAGATCAACACATAAAGTCATCAAAATATATGACAATAGAAAGACTGAGGTGATTTCGGTTGGTTGTGAATTAGTCTTAATGAAGGAGCCATATCTCCTCACACACACAAAACAAAGCTAAAAAGTTTCACATGCATTTAGATGGGGTATAAAGATACAACTTTCATATTTTTCACTTTCCCTAATTTCTCTTTTAGGGTAATGAACTAATGGGTAAAAAATTTCGCTTTAACAACAAAATCAACACAATCAGCTCTTGTTCTTTTGAATTTCAACTTCCATCCAAGAGTTCTACCTTAAATACTCCATAATTCTCATTAACCATGCATGATTAACATGTCATGAGGGGTTAATTTCATGTGGAAAGTAGATAAATTAATTTACCGATTGTCCCAGGATCAGAAAACCTTAGGATTCTTTCTTAGGCAGCTCACTCTTCTCCCTTTCTTTCTTTCTTTCTTCTTCTTCTTCCTTAGCTCTCTCTTTCTTTTGATGTCCCTTATGTTTAACCTCTCTATTTTGTTCCTAAGGGGTGAAAAATTACACTTATAAACTTATTGCAATAGGACAAAATCATGGTGTTTCACTTCCATTAGCTAGAAGTTCACTTTCCTTTTTTAGTCCCTCTTTTTAACTCCTTCATCACCTCCATCCATCTCCTATTCCCTATATGCTCCTTATACTTTTAAATATGCTTTATAACAACATTATTTATGATGCTATAATATGAACACAACATAAGACAATTTTTCATGCAACTATACAAACATTGCATATATGTTCAAGTGTCCCAAATGCAATGGTGTAAGTGTCATCCTCGTGCTTATTCAATTCACATGTCTAAATGATCATTTATCCAATGCTTATGTTCATGTGGGGTTTCAAATCATTTATGCAATGAATATGTTAATGTGGGATTTTAAATCATTTGTGCAATGAATGTTCACGTGATAATGTCAATGAATGTGGATAGGGATGTTACATTTCTTCCCCTCTTATAAAGAATTTAATCCTTAAAATTTAATATCTGTAAACAAATATGGATATTGTCATTTCATGTTCTCTTCGATTTCCCATATAGCCTCTTCTTGTGAGTGGTTTCTTGATAACACCTTAACCAAAGGGATTTCTCAATTTCGTAACTGTTTTGTCTTATAACCAATGATTTTCATTGGTTCTTGAATGTAACTTGCATGATCTGCAATTGTTATTATTAGATCCCTAAGTATATGTGTAGGATCAGACCGATACTTTTTGAGTATACCCACATGGAATACATCATGAATTTGAGTCATCTCTGGCAGTAGTACTAGCCTATAAGTCAATGGACCGATTCTTTCTAGGATCTCACATGGTCCTATGTATTGAGGACTCAGTTTCCCCTTCTTGCCAAATCCAATTATTCCTTTCTGTAATGAAACTTTAACGAACACTTTGTCTCCTACCTCATATTTTATTTCTCTTATGTGTTAGTTTGCATAGCTCTTTTGCCTGTCTTGTGTTGCTTTAAGTTTGCTCTTGATTACCTCACAGTGTCTTGCATTAGTTCTGGCCCTTCTAAAACACACATCCCTTCCTTATCCCAATAGATTGGAATTTGACATTTTCTTCCATATAATGCTTCATATGGTGCCATCTGTATACTACTATGATAATGATTATTATAAGCAAATTCAATCAAGGCAATTTATTCATCCCATGCATCTTTGAACTTTATCACACAAGCTTGAAGCATGTCTTCAAGTGTCTGAATTCTCCTTTTTGATTGCCCATTTATCTAAGACTGAAAAGTAGCATTGAAATTTAACTTGGTACCCAAAGCCTGTTGTAAATTGATCCAAAACTGAGATGTAAATTGTGGATCTCTATCCGATACAATGGACAAGTTTGACAATTTCGTCCATATATTTATTGGCTAAGTGCTTAAGTGAACTACCCTATCGAATATGCAAAAAGTGAGCTAATTTAGTTAGTCTATCAATGATCACCCATACAACATCATTCTTCTTCAAAGTTTTCAATAATCCATATACAAAGTCCATGGTTATTCTTTTGCATTTTCGTATTGGAATCATTAATGGTTTTAATTTTCTAGATGGTGCTTGATGTTCTATTTTGGTCTGCTAACAAGTCAACATGTTGAAACATAGGCTGCTACATCTTTCTTCATTTTAGGCCACCAAAAATAAGATTGCAAGGTATTATACATCTTCGTCATTCTTGGATGCATGGCATATGGAGCATTATGTGCTTCTTCTAAGATTTCTCTTTACAAATTATCAGCATTAGGCACACATATATGAGAACCCAACATCAAGGCATCATTTCGAATATCAAAATCTCCATGTCTCCTATGTTTCACTATTCCAATCATTCTATGTAACTTTGGATCCTTGCCCTGTGCTTTTTTAATTCGATCATGTAACATTGGTCTCACTTGAAAAGTAACAATCAATGCCCTATTCTTTTGTATGTTTACTTCCATATTCATAGCTCGTAATTGAACTAAATAAAATAATGAAAATACCTGTAAATGAGCTATACCGCTTCTTGATTTCCTGCTCAAAGCATCTATAACCACATTTGCCTTCCATAGGTGATACTCAAAGGTGCAATCATAATCCTTTAGCAGTTCTAACCACCGCCTTTGTCTCATGTTTAATTCTTTTTAGCTCATCAAATACTTCAAGCTATTGTAATATGTAAATATTTGAAAGTTTCTCCACACAAGTATTGTCTCCATATTTTCAAAGCAAACACAACGACTACAAGTTCTAGGTTATATACTGAGTAAGATAATTTATAAGGTTTTAATTGTCTAGATGCATATGCAATTACCTTACCATGCTGCATTAAAACACATCCTAAACCTTGATGAGAGGCATTACTAGATACTACAAATCCTCCATTAACAGTGGGAATGGCTAACACTGGAGCAGATGCCGATCTATCTTTTAATTCATCAAAACTCTCCTGACATGCTTTTGACAACTAAAATGGTGCATTTGTTTTTGAAGTAACTCAGTCAAAGGAGCAATTATAAGTGAAAACCCCTAAATAAATTGACTATATTACCCAGCTAGTTCTAAAAAACTTCGAACTTATACAACATTCTTTAAGGTTTCCCATTTTACTATTGCTTCAATTTTGTTTAGATCCACCTTTATGACCTTTTAAGAAACTATATGTCCTAAAAAGACCACATGGTCAATCCAGAACTCCCACTTGTTTAATTTAGTAAATAGCCATTTTTCTTTCGAACTTTGCAACATAATCTTTAAATGTTGTTCATGCTTCTCTTTGCTCCTTGAATACACTAGTATGTCATCAATGAACATAATTGCAAATTTGTCTAAGTAAGGCTGGAACACTTTGTTCATAAGAGCCATAAACGTAGCTGGTGCATTAGTCAAACCAAATGGCATCACCAAAAATTCATAATGCCCATACCTTGTTTGAAAAGCTATATTCAGTACATCTAGGTTTGAAATTTTAAGTAGATAATATCCTGATTTTAGGTTAATTTTAGAAAACACCCGTGCTCCTTGTAACTGGTCAAACAAATCATCTATTCTTGGTAAAGGATATCTGTTCATCACAGTAAGCCAATTTAACTGCATGTAATCAATACACAGCCTCATTGTCCCATCTTTCTTTTTAACAAATTATACTAGAACACGCCAAGGTGATACACTCGGTTTGATGAATCCCTTTTCAAGTCGTTCCTACAATTGGGTTTTAATTCTCTTAACTCAGTTGGAGCCATCCTATAAGGTGGAATGGATATCGGTGCAGTTCCTGGGACTAACTCAATTGTGAATTCTATCTCCCTATCAGGTGGTAAACCAGGTAATTCAGCTGGGAACACATCTAGAAACTCATTCACCATGAAAATATTCTCAGGTAATTCATTTGTTAACCTTATGTCTACTATATATGCCAAATAAGCCTCACAACCACTTTTAATCGGGCGAAAAGCCTTGATAGCAACAAATAAACACGCAGGTACAATTTGTATTTCCCCTTGAAACACAACCCTTGTATGATTTGGAGATTTCATAACAACTTTCTTGGTAAAACAATTCACTATTGCATGATATTTGGACAACCGTCCATGCCTAGTATCACATCAAATTCATGTAGCGGTAATAATACTAGATCAACATTCAACTCAATGTCATCAATGTGAATCACATAATCACGACATACCTTATTCACAATCATCACATCTCTCAAAGGAGTACTAAACCATAGATTAAAACTTAAAGGTTGATGCTTACTACATAATTGTGATGCCATGTTTAAAGAAATGAATGAATGTGTGGAGAGAGGATCAATTAATGCATCAATTTCTAAATCATGGAGAGAAAGTTTACCAGTGATTACTTATGAAGCAATAATAGCTTCTTACCTAGTCATAGTAAATACTCTAGCCTATATCGAGGGTATAGAACTCTGACCTTCTAATATGCTCATACCTTGGCCAATTGTGGTTGTTATACCTCTGCCTCTGCTCTTGCCAAATGATACTCCAACTCCACTTTCCTTTGAAACTTCAACTATAGACTTTGATATAGCTCTGCCACTGCCTCATTCTGACATTCTAGATCTTTCAGAACAATCTCTAAGCATATGATCAAGAGACCCATAAAAGTAGCACACCCCAGTCAATTTTCTATATTCACCTATATATTGCTTGCCACAATGTACACATGAGGGTCATTGTTGTATAACTTGGCTTTGACCTCTGCCTGCATATGATGAAACTCCTAACCTTCTACCTCTATAGTTAGAGTAACCACCCTTACTAGTGGACTGTGATGGCATATAATATCCACATTTTTCTTTCTTTCTGTTAAATCACCCACAAACTCAATAAGCCCTTTTTTTTACTTGTTGCTCTATCCTTTCTTTTTCTAATCTTTCCACTTGATTGCAACAACTTTTAGATTGGTATAACTTTCAAGATCTGCATCTATGATCTTACTTTTGATCTCATATCTCCATCCCTCTTCAAACTTTTGACTTTTTTCTTTGTCATTGGCCATCATGAAGGATGCGTAATAAGATACTTAATTAAAATTTACCTCATACTCAGCTATAGTCATGTCCCCCTGCTTTAGGTTCATTCTTTTATCATCTTTATACACTTCTAACATGTAATTGTTATTGAACTCATGAAGAAAATTATCCCATGTAAGCATTGGAGGCTGGGCATCACTTTATAGAATGCTTTACCACTAATCATATGCATCCCCCTATAATAGCGACACTGCATAATCAAACTTTTCTTCTGGTGTGCATTCCATTAAATTCAAAACTCTCTGTGTTCTTTTTAGCCATGTCTCCGCCATTGATGGATATGTGGTACCACTGAAGTCAACTGCACCCTATCTTCTTAATTTGTCATACTTTCTCTCTCTTTGAATTTTTGGACCTTGTTCTATTGGTTTACCAATTCTATGCTGTGGTTGACCATGAGATAGGTGTATGAGATCTAACTCTATCCATAAGTTGATCTCTTAATGGTTGGCATGATGCTTATATGGAATGCAAATTGGCTGACTCTTCTTTCCATGGTGAGCCATGGGTACTGCCACGACTACCCTTTGCTAAAGCACTATAGACATAAAAGACTATGTCATATGATAATGCATAATAGTGCAAAAGTCATGTCATGTTCATATGTATGTCCTTATGGAAAGTATCTCGCTTGAATATCAAAAACTATAACGACCATCTTCATTTACAAATCATGGCATTTATGTCCAAAAATACATAGGCATAAAGGTTTATTCATCACACATACACAATCTAACATGTATTTAATGTACATGTATGTTAACTAATGTTCAAGGCTAGTGACTATAAACTAGTTCCTGTATGTTAACCAATGTTCAAGGCTAGTGACTATAAACTAGTTCCTATCTAGATGTATGTACATGACATAAGGAGAGAGAGAGTTAAAATTCAGCTGACGACCTGTGATCCATGAGTCTCTAAACAAAACTTTGTGCACCAAAGTGTACAATCCCTATGCTTTAGTATCTGAAAATTGTAATTGCGATTTGGTGAGTTACGACTAAATGAATAAAAATAACAATAAGATTCTTATGGCATAACCAACAATCAAATATCATTAGTATTCAATACAAGTATAATAATTGACTATGCAAGTGCTAATGCAATAGATTGATTTTTGTCATGACCTTGCAGGGCAAACACTGCTCTAGGGAATTTATGTGATTCAAGTGATATTTGATTTTGCTGGCCAACATTTAACAAGTGGATCATTTGATCAATAACATGTGCTAATAGAACATATTGGTCCTTTTTCCACGTGATTGCAAGTGTTTGACAAGTCGATCACAAGATCCTTTTAGTTATATATGCAAGTGTTCATTCATAATGGTATACCAAGTAATCATTAAGAGCATATAATTCTCACTTAACTTGTATTCATATGTAAAGTGCAACAATTCAATCTCTTATACATGTAATAGAACATAATCATATTACAAATTTATCACACATTCACATTAAAATCTAATTACGATTTTTACTCACCTTTTTTTATGACTAACCTTTATGGTAGGTTTGGTTCTCTCTCTAAAGCTTTCTCAAAGTATTGAGATCCTAATGTTTGATACATACATGGTTACAACTATGTCAAAATGATTATGAAAGCTTGGTATGTAACTATGCCATGGTCCATGCAAGTGGACTTAGTGTTTTTGCAGATTTTCCTGATGTGGCAGCCTGAGCTTGCTACACTCTCACAATAATAACTCTAGATATACTTATCCAAATTACTTCATTCTTTTTTTCAAATAAACTAGACATATAATGATACAACATGCTCAAATTTAAGAATAATATAAGACATATGACAATTGTGGTGAATTTTTGAATTTTACCTTGTTTCAATATCATCTCAGTCTGAGTAGGTCTTACATTCTTATATATATCTCAAATTGTACAAGTCAAATTGAAAATTGATTTATCAGAAGTTACACAACATATAAAGGAACATTTTTGATGTCTTATTCATTGTCTAATTTAGTCTACAAAGTCACCAAAACAAATGACTAATCTCAGGGTGATGAGATTTTCAACATAGTGACAATAAGTCATGATGAAGGGGCAATATCTCAACAACCATCCTAGATTTAGCAAAAAAATATTTTAAAGACATGAATATAATACACAAATATACAACTTTGATGTTTGTCACATCACTAAATTTCAAATCTATGACCATCAAATTCTTGGAAAACAAAATTAAAAGATAGGTGAGGTTTCATTCGAGTACAAGGTCAGTCCCAATCAATGAGCCATATCTCTTGTCATAAATCAAATCAATCAAAACTACTTTATAGGTATTTAGAGGGGTTATAAGCCTATAAATTTAATGTTTTTCACTTTGTCTAAATCAACACATAAAGTCATCAAAACATATGAAAACAAAAAGACTTAGGTAATTTCAATTAGTTGTTAACCAACACAAATAAAGGAGCCATATCTCCTCATACACAGAAAATCAAACAAAAATGTTCCACATGAATTTAGATAAGGCATAAATCTAAAACTTTCATATTTTTCACTTTCCTTAATTCCTCTTCCAGGGTTATGAACTCATGGGTACAAAATTCTGCTTTAACAACAAAACCAACATAATTAGCTCTTGTTCTTTTGAATTTCAACTTCCATCCAAGAGTTCTACCTCAAATACTCCATAATTCTCACTAACCATGCATGATTAACATGTCATGAGGGCTTAATTTCATGTGAGAGGAAGATAAATTAACTTACCTATTGTCCCAAAATAAAAAAACCTTAGGATTCTTTCCTAGGCAACTCACTCTTCTCCCTCTCCTTCTTTTTATTCTTCTTCTTCTTCCTTTCTTTCTTCCTTAGCTCTCTCTTTCTTTTACTGTCCCTCATGTTCAACCTCTCTATTCTGATCCTAAAGGGTGAAAAATTCCACTTGTAAACCTATTACAACAAGATAGAATCAATGAGAGAGAGTTGAAATATACCCGATGACCTGTGGTCTATGAGTCTCTAAGCAAAAATTTATGCACCAAAGTGTCCAATCCCTATGCTTCAGTATTTGAAAAATATAATTGCAATTTAGTGAGTCGTAACTCAATGAATAAAAATAATAATCAGATTCTTATTGCATAATCAACAATCAAATATCATCAGGATACATTATAAATATAGCAATTGGTATTCAAGTGAAAATGCAATAGATTAATTATTTTTTTTTGTCGTGACCTTGCAAGGAAAATAATGCTCCTAGGAATTCATGAGATTCAAGTGACATTTAATTTTTTTTTTGCTGGCCAACATATAACAAGGGAATAATTTGTTCAATTACACGTGCCATTAGGACATATTGGTCCTTTTTCCACGTGATTTGCAAGTGTTTGACATGCTGGTCACAACATCCTTTTAGTTCCATATGCAAGTGTTTATTCATAATGGAATACCAAGTAATCTTTAAGATCATATAATTCTCACTTTACATGTATTCACATGTAAAGTGTAACAATTCAATCACATATACATGTGATAGAACATAATCACATCATAAAATTATCACACATACACATTAGAATCTAATCATGGTTTTCACTCAGATTTTGATGTGACCAACCTTTATGGTAGGTTTGGTTCTCTTTCTAGGGCTTCCTCAAAGTGTTGAGATCTTAAAATTTGATACATACATGGTTATAAGTATGTCAATATGATTATGAATGCTTGGTATGCAACTATGGCATGATCCATGCAAGCGGACCTAGTTCTTTATATGGCAGCCTGAGCTTGCTACACTCTCACATCTAGATATACTTATCCAAATGACTTTATTATTTTTTTAAATAAACTAGATACATAATGATAGAACATACTCAAATTTTAGATTAATATAATAAATAAATAAAATGTGGTGAATTTTTGAATTTTTCCCTATTTCAATGTCATCTCAGTTTGAGTAGGTCTTACAGTCTTTAGTATATCTCAAATTGTACAAATCAAATTGCAACACTGATTTATCAAAAGTTACAAAACATATAAAGGAACATTTTTCATGTTTTACTCACTGTCTAATTCAGTCTATAATGGCACCAAACAAATGACCAATCTCAGTGTGAGCAGATTTTCAACATAGTGACAATCAGTCATGATGAAGGGGCAATATCTCAACAACCATGCTAGATTTGGCAAAAATATTTTACATGCATTTAGATAATACATAAATATACAAGTTTAAAGTTTTGTCACATCATCAAATTCCAAATCTATGACCATTAAAATCTTAGAAAATAAAATTAAAATACATGTGAGATTTCATCGGGTTAGGGTCAGTTACAATCACTAAGTGATATTTCTTTCCACATAACAAATCAATCAAAACTGCTTCAAAGGTATTTAGAGGAGATATAACCCTACAAATTTTATGTTTTATACTTTGTCTGAATCAACACATATAGTCATCAAAATATATGAAAACATAAAGATTGAGGTCATTTTGGTTGGCTGTCAACCAACCCTAAAGAAGGAGCCATATCCCCTCGCACACACACAAATTTAAGCAAAACTATTTCATATGAATTTATATGGGAGATAAAGATACAACTTTCATATTTTGCACTTTCCATAATTCCTCTTTTAGGGTTATGAACTCATGGGTACAAAATTCTACTCTAATAACAAAACCAACACAATAAGCTCTTGTTCTCTTGAATTTCAACTTCCATCCAATAGTTCTACCTCAAATACTCCATAATTATAACTAAACATACACGATTAACATGTAATGAGGGGTTAATTTCATATGGGAAGAAGATAAATTAACTTACCTTTTGTCCCAAAATAAGAAAACCTTAGGATTCTTTCCTAGGCAACTCACTCTTCTGCCTCCTTCTTATTTTTTTTCTTCTTTTTCTTTTTCTTCTTCTTCTTCCTTTCTTTCTTTCTTCCTTAGTTGTCTCTTTCTTTTGTTGTCCCTCATATTTAACCTCTCTATTTTGATCCTAAAGGGTGAAAAATTCCACTTATAAACCTATTACAATAAGAAAGAATCATGGTGCTTCACTTCCATTGGTTGGAAGTTCATTTTCCTCTTTTAGTCCCTTTCTTTCACTCCTTAAGCACCTCCATCCATCTCCTAATCCCTAGATGCTCTTAATACTTTCAAATAATCTCTATAACACCATTATTTATGATGCTATAACATGCCTACAACATAAGACGATTTGCCACGCAACTATACAAATATTACATTTATGTTCAAGTATCCCAAATGCAATGGTACAAGTGTCATCGTCGTGCTTATCTAATTCACATATCTAAATAATCATTTATCTGATGCATATATTCGTGTGGAATTTCAAATCATTTATGCAATGAATATGTTCATGTGATAATGCTAATGAATATGGATAGGGATGTTACAAACTGGTCAAAGTGAAAAGCATAAAAGTTGCAAGTTATGTCTCATATAAATTCCTATAAAATTGTTTTTTCAAATAAGTTGTTTGTGAATAGATATAGCCTTTTGATTGTAACCGATTCCTATGGGACTTGCTCAACTATTGGTTCCATTATGGGCCTAGAGTTGGAATTAGGTGAAGCATATAACTTTGAAGTTGTAGCTTTATGTCTTGTCTAAATTCTTGTAAAGCATTTTTGCTTAATATTTTGTGTGTTAAAAGATATGGCTTTTTGATCATGATAGATCTTTAACCTATTTTTACCAAGAAATTCTAAGATTGACTACTTGTTTTGAGGACCTTCAAAGCTAAATTAGAGAATGTTTGAACCATAAAAAATGTTCATTTATATGTTAACTAATTGGCCTCAAATTATTTTTTCAATTGAACTTTTATGTTTTGAGATATGCTAAGTTTACGTAACTATTTAGAGTATAGTTGTACATGAAATATGACAAATTTCTAAAATTCACCATAAATTGTGTAGTGCATATTTTGGTCTGAATTTTGGATATGTTGTACCCATATATGTCTAGTTTAATTGGAAAAAAGAATTAGGTAATTAGATTTATGAAGGACACATAATTCTAGAAATAGCCTAATAAAGTCATGATATTTTTCTAGAGCATATATGCATAATGGGATTAAAATCGTACTTTATCATCATGGATTGATGTGGTGTATTGAAATAGGTCCTTGAGGCATTAAAGATCATATCAGGAATAAGCTAGGGCCATCCATAGCTTAATACCTTGAAGGAGGAGGTAAGTAAATGGCTAATGGTACTTATACATGAGATTGGTTATATGCTTTGAACTTATACTGGATGGATTGAAATGTTATTTAATGAGATGATATTAATGAATACTTTGATAAAATGATTATTATATTATTGACTTATTTATTTTTATGAGACATTGATAAATTGTGACTTGAGAATGGAAGCATATGGTAATATGATTTGCAAGGTTGATGGGCGTGGCTATTAGTTATTATATTGTTAGAATTTTAATGGATTTATAAATGATTTGCTCATGAACTAATACTTAATATTGTTGAACAAGCAACAATATTTGATAGCCTATATGGTAATGATCTATAACCTATGGGACGATAATATATGATAGCCTATGTGGCAATAACATTTGATAGCTTGCATGAGAATGAAATATGATAGCCTGTGTGACAATAAAATATGATAACTTATATGACAATAACATTTGATAGTCTGTATGGCAGTAAAATATAACAACCTATGTGGCAATAATATTTGATAGCCTATGCGACATTGAAGATTAAAAATTCTTTATTTCGTGCATGGTTGAGATGATGAGTTAATGCATATACTTTAGAAATGATTAGTAATTGGGATCTCATATAAGATGAGATGATTCATGACAAATCCTAGTGCTAAAAAGAAATATATTGTCATACATGCTTTTAAAATAAATAAAATACAAAGCCTTCTTCTCAAAGTATGCTACTCTTTTACGTCCTATGCAACTGTAGCCTACTCTACATCTTGTAATCATGCTTGAAAGTCCTCATCATTAGAAGAAGCAACCTTAATAGAAAGGAAATAGTAAGCTCAAACATTGATCCATGTGAAATCCACCTTGTCCAAAAAATTACTAAGTAAGTTGCCCCTCTATGAAATAATGGAGGAAGCCTATAAAATCCTGGGAACCTCCAAACTAGTGACAAACTCCATCAGGATCATAAAAAGTGCTAGACGATAGAATAGGAATTATCACATAACCATCACAAGTCCTCAAGGTAACCCTAGTTAGCCTCTACCATGGACACATCTAGTAGATGCTATGATTAGAAATGTAGGACAACCACACACTCTACTTTATTATGAAAAAGGGAGGCCTCAACAACCACTGGTTCAATTTGTACTGCAAAAAGTTTTGCCTTGTGTCAATTATAGGAGCCTCCAATAAGCCCAACTTTTCTTACAACTAAATCTACAAAAAGAAAACAAACACAAATAAAAAAAAAGAAAATAAGAGCTTTTTAAGTAAAAAACCTAAGATGGCAACGTAGCCAATATTAAGCTACCCATTAGATTGAAAACTTGCTAGGGGGATTCAAGAAAAAAATAAGTTGGGAAGAAAAAATAAAAGAAAAAAAAGGTTATGGGAGAAATTGTTAAAATAGATATATCTTAGCCAATGACATGTATGAAGTAGTAAGGAGCTACTAGAGAAAGACTAATTGATGCCAAGAGTGACCTTATCCAAGCCCACCTAGGTCACACTAAGAATCATTGGCACTAGTGTTCTGCCCAACCTAATCTCCTTTAAAAGCTTGAGGATCTAATATCTACCTTGTCATCATCCCTCTGAAGTAGAAACTCTACCATCAAGAAAGATGCCAAAATTCAAGTTTTAGCCATTATAGACCCATCCCTATAGCAATACAAAGCTAGCATAGACATAGATAACACTTTCTCTTACTCTAAAGTGTATAAAGGTACTTGCTTTGGGGCAAGTCAAATAGCTCTTTCATTTTATAGATATGCAGATAAACGAGGCATGATAAAACAATCTTGTTTGCACTTGAGCTTGGGCAATCAAAGATGTCACAAAATTCCTTATATAATGGGCCATTCTCCACATTCCTAAAGTAAAAAGAATGGCTAAATGGGTCCTAAAAATAATAAGCCATGCATAAAATGTCTAAGTTAAGCATGATGGAAGATAAAATATTAGGGAACTTAAAACCTTGACGAAAGTGAGTGAGGTTGGAGAGATTTTAGAAATTCTCTATTGTGGTTTAGAGTGGAAAATATAGTCATTGTGCATAAAAATTGAGGAAAAAAAGGATAAAAGGTCCTTTTTAAGCTTGGTGGGAGACTATTGTGTGAATAATATAATTGTTTGCATATACCTATCTAATTGTATATACAATGTAGTTACATTTTTGTACAAACAATTAGTGGTTTGTATGGACCATTAGGGATAGAAATGGTAAATAACACATTTATGCATCCTCTTTAGAAGGACAAATGTTTGGCAATGACTAGGACAAATGTTGTCTCATATGAAAGACAAAATTATGTATGAAAATAAGGGAAATGTAGTAAGTATTGAGACAATCATGCATATAATGATAGTGAACAAAGAACATATACATAAGACAAATGAGTTAGTTTTAACTAGCAATAAAATATGGTAATCAAAGGCTTAGTGTGCAAGAAAGTAAAATAAAATAAGAGCAAATAGCACTGAGTGAATGTTCTAATATTACATAAAAGGTGCTATACACTAAATAAAAATCCTTATCCTAACAAAAGGAGCTAGTCATGGTTATCCTCCTTAACCCTATCCTACTCTTCCAGGTATACCTATACTCGAGTCAACTTTACCAACACCCCTTGTAACTTTAGGTCCCTTTGAGTTATCTATTACTAAAAAATCAAATGATAAAATAGGAAGTTAAGGTGGTTAGGTCATAACCACACTTGTAGACACCCATACATAAACTAATATGTTGCCTTGAACTCTTGAATGTGCTACAAATATGTCATATTCATTACTATTATGAGATATGTCATATGCTTAATTTAGACTTGGGGAATTTGCATTAAAAATAAATAACAAAATATGTTACAAAGGGCAAAAGTTAAAAGGCTTATGTTAGTGGTACTCACATGTTCAAAGGTATAAAATGAATGAGCTAGTTCTAGTCATCAAGGTATAGGTGATAACAAAGTAGCAAGGCTTCATTGTGTTATTTGAGAAAGGGTCTAAGTTGCTAATGATCACTATCTCTAACCCAGAAAGCCTCAATTTGTGGGCCTCTTTATAGCTTCTTTTTTATAGGCTATGACTATAGTGGCACTCTCTCGACATTAGCTCTAATGCCTCTAGCACCTTGATGTAACACCATCCATTGACGCTTATCGTAAGGGAGGGGGGGGGATGACTGAATGTGCATAGTAGGTATAAGGAAGATGCCTAAGAGGGACTCAACCATGTACTCTTGATATCTCATCAACCATCCATTCTCGATATCTCATCGTACAAGCCACAGGATCTTCCTTGAGCCTACCAATTGATGCCTTCACTAGTAGGTGACTCAATAACTTTGTAGCTTAGAACATGTAGCTGAGTATATACTTTAGCATGGGATATGGATTTGGTCCCTCCTTCCATAATAGGATGCACTCACTTAGGTGCTACTTTTAGATGGAGGGATCCACTAGCAGCTAGTGGTCATATAAATGCCTTTCGACCTCCAGTAGCTCCTTACTTTATGTGTTAGGAGGATCGAACTAGCCTAGATAGAGCTATAAGAGCAAAGATGAGATAAAATCATTATAAGTATCAGGTAAAACCTAAAATATATAAAACTTAACAATATACTTAAAAGTGTAAGAATGCAAACATGGTCCCATTAGAGATTGTCTAAATGAGAGAGGTAAGTTGCAATAGCCTTCTCAATATGATGGGCTCTACTCTACCTCTAGAATTTAGGGTAGCTAAGGTCTATGTCCTATTATGAGTTATTGCCCTTTATTATCCCTAACTCTATGGCTTAGGCCTATAGAAAAATAAAAGGGAGTAGTCAAACATAAGCACATAAAATGAAGAAAGTAGAAAAGAGATAGGTCTAAAAGTCTATACGTCACACATTTTCCAAGTGCCATTTATGTAAGATAGCCCTTAATAGTATTGATCTAAGAATTGGCAAAAGTAAGCCACTATTGTCAAGCCCTAATTGAAATTACTAGTTAGGCAAAGATTTTCTAATGTGAGAGTAAACATATCTCTACTATGTACCTTATAGTAAAAAATAATGTCATCGAGGGTGTATATTTACAACTAGTTTCCCACATCAGCGATTGAGTCATTAGTCAATATTAAAACCCTAAATGAGATGCTTGGCGTTATTCCCCTTCAAAGAGACAATGAACTGCAATAGGCCTCGAATATACCCCCATTGCATTAGTGTAGCATAACTCTAGTGTCAATGTGGAGGGATAGTCCAAAACATTGAATTCTTATCATGTAGGTGAAGTTTACTAATGTACATGTCACCTCTGTAATTTACCATAGTTAGAAGGAATGGGTTATATCCTTCTAACTCCACGAAATAGTATAAGGCAAAACTATTTCTCTTTGGTAAAAGGTAAGGAAGAGCAAAAAATGGGAGCATCTCTATTAGTGTAATTCACTTGTGGACTCACTCATGTACTCCCTAAAACTAGGCAGCTACAAGGGCCATAAACCCCTTCATAAATATGGTATAACCTTAAAAAGCAACATATAATAATAATTTAAAAAACTAATAAAAAGGAAAAAAAATGGTGACAATAAGATAGAAACAAATAACAAGATAAACTCGGTGGCACAACTACCATTAGACAAAACATATGACTATACAAAATAAATTAGATAATTAATGTTTGACATGGGCATGAATAGGATAACAACAAGATGGCTAGAGCCCAAAGTAAAGTAGTTAAAACATGGCATATGAATAATAAGTATGCATCTAAAGATTCAATGGTTCAAAACTAATTAAAAAAATTACATGCAGGAATCAAGGATAAAAAAATAAAAATAAATAAAAAGGGTAAAGTATAAGAATCCTACCTCATCTATGCGACAACTAAAAGATTTGAAGGTAGGTTGTACACCACGAAGACCTTTAGCCTCTCCTCAAACTTTTAAAGAAGTTTTTCTTAATGAATAAACTCAATTAAAGAAGTGAAATCAAAGTTTTGAGCTATAATCAAGGTGATCAGGATGTAAATAAAGGAGCAGTTTATGGTAGGAGTAGACATGGCAACATTGGGAGTGCCAAGAATGGGGGTAGCACCATGCTTTATTTCAAAAATATAACATCCTTATCCTCATTCATTAACATCCTCACATGAACATGTTCATTGCATAAATGATTTGTAATCCCACATGAACATATGCATTGGATAAATGATCACTTAGATATGTGAATTTGATAAGCATGATGATGACCCATGCACCATTACATTTAGGCACTTAAACATATATGTGATGTTTGCATAGTTGCATAGCAAATTATCATATATTATGTGCATATTATAGTATCATAAATAATGTTTTGGAGCTTATTTAAAAGTATAAGAAGCATATGGGGATTAAAAGATGGATAGAGATGATGAAGGAGTGAAGAATAAGGACTGTTGGCCCTAGGCACCAAAAATGAGGGATTGAATTGGTGTATAAAAATTAAAACAAGAAGGTAGGGAAAAAAGTAAGTATAAATTCAACACAAGATTTATAGTGGTTCGGGTATAATTGATCCTACATCCACTCCACAATTCTCAGCAATTGGGTGTTTCACTATCTATCAATGGTGTTTTCAAGCTCACACTAAACTTTTACACTTGTGTTTTGAAGGCTCACACAATAACCTTTACACTTGTGTTTTTAAGGCTCACATAACAACCTTTACACTTGTGTTTTAACAGGCTCACACAATAATCTCTCTTAGTGTTTTGAGGCTCACACTACAAGCTTTACAAAATGGTGTTTATGCTCACACCAAACAATCTCTAAAAGAATAGAAAAGATTGAGTAGTAAAATTACAAGAGTTTTGTTACGAAGTTATTAATTCTCTTTTATTTACATCTGTTTGGTAGGTGTTATAGTCTCTACCCACTAAAGAGAAGTTGCAATAAAACTGGTACACAATCTTCAAAATGTGTTAGATAGATTTTCGCATTAAATGCTTGACAGTCTTAATTCACAGTTGTTGCTACTCGTTAGCGGTCGCGAAATTCAAATTCCATATGAAAAACCCTATTCGTGTCTAATGGTTAGTCCACATGACAACTTCTCATTAGTTAATTACGAAAATATAGCCGTTGCCTTTTACCTACTCTTAAAAGTAGCGGTCACAATTTTTCTTGTATAGGCTGCGATTGAGGACGCGAATTTGTCTGCCAAAAATGTTCATCTTCTTCTTAAGGATTCGCGATCGCTACCAACAAGTTCCCATTGTGATTTTTATCTTCCAACGACTACCTGGGACTTGTCAAGCTGTGGTTGTGGACTTGATTCCCTCTTAAATTGCTTCGAAATTCACGGTCACAACTTAGGCATGACTTATACTATGAATTCATCTGTGACTTTGGCTTTCCTTTCTTTGAATTGGTCGCGATAGAGAAGTGGCTCGCGAATACGTTTGTCCAATTTGTTAGCCTCACTTGGTCTAGTTTGCGGTCGTAATATATTAAGTTGCGGTCATGAATTAGGAGGCACTAGCTTACTTTAGAGATTTTTAACTCCATCCAATTTTTAATGTAAAGACTAACTAAAAACTGCAAAACAACACTTAATTTAAAACATTAGAATTGATCAATCCCTTTTTTCAAGATCAAGAGAGGTCCAAGACTTAGGGTTAACCACCTTAGTCCAATAGGGACTAGAAAAGGAATATTGAACTTCCAAATAATGGCAGTAAGCGACCATAATTTTGTCTTATTAGAGTAGGTGTACATAATGAAGTTCTCTTCCTTTAGGAGTAGATTAGAGAGGAAAAATATAAAGGGTAGTAAAAGAAAAAGAGAGCGTAAGCATTAGAATTTGGACCTCAGGATACAAAATCTAATGATGTAATCACTAAACCAAATCCCCATAGTGAAAAAGTAATTGCTCAAATAAAAGGATGGAAGGCCATAGGGAACCTTTGAACAGACAAAGACCAAGCTAAGCTTAATGTTGTCTACCAAACTTGATGGGTTGTACAACCCATCAACAAATAAGGTTGTACAACCTAGTACAAGCCCATACAACCCTTGCTAAAACCTTAGACTATAAAATCTTCTAGAATTGGTCCCCCTTTTTAACCCCCCCATCAACAAATAAGGTTGTACAACCTAGTACAAGCCTATACAACCCTTGCTAAAACCTTAGACTATAAAATCTTCTAGAATTGGTCCCCCTTTTTAACCCTAAGAATGTACAACCCTGGCATAAAATGTACAACCCATTATTGGCTATACAACCCCCATGCAAACCCTAATTCAAATACAACACTTTTGTTTTCCATGATTGGATGCATTTATGGTGCAACTAAAACTATTTTTATCACTGTACACCCATCCAATACCTATAAATACTTCTCATTTTGAAAAGGAGGGGAGGTTTGGAAAAATTGTAATAAAACTCTTCCAAAATCAATTCTCAAATACTCTTAGACATAAAAAATTCAAACCCTAACCTCATCCCACTTTCTCCATGGTAGAACTAGGCCTTTCTCTTTACATTTATGCATTATCCTAAGCATTTTGGAGGATATTGAACTTGTTATGTGCTTATGAGGGCAAAGACATCACTAGGACATACATGGGATCCTTTTTCTCCTCTTCTTTCTTTTTTTTTTTTTCTATTTTTGAAACCCATGAAATTAGGGTTGTACAGCTCTCTTCCTAGGTTGCATAACCCTTCTCTATAATTGTACAACCCAATTTTATTGCAACACAACATAAAGTTCTTTCATTGTTCTTTTAGATTTATCTTTTTTAAGGAAATTTTTGTAATGTTTGGTGACTCTAGTGACATAATAGGATAGGGTTTAATGGCTTAGGATCCTTATTCACCTCAAAAAATGGAGTTTTGTTGGTTTTCTAAATGATTTTCCTTGTTACTCCCACCTAAAATGCTTTTGCATTATTTTCTTCCTTCGAGCTTAAGATTAGGTTTTTGGCTCTATTTTAGACACTGAGAGGCACTGTTTAAGTGAGGAACTTGAGATTCCCTTGGCCTTGAAAGCCTCCTTTGTGTCGGGGTTCATGTGTCAGTTATGTGAATAGTGCTTTGGTTATTCAATTTCCCCTTTTGATTTAGGATCCTAACTTCTATAATTGTTAGTTATGCCATCTATTTTTATCTCTTTGAGAGTAATCTATGGGAGGGTTCATCAACCTTAGGATCTCATTTGAGGTGAATCTTTACCCTAGGACTTCCAATATCTTCTAAATGCCTTGCATTATGTGTTTATCTTTCCTTTTGTTCATCATCCTTGCCTTTTATTTATGTTTTACATTGTTTTGTGATTATTAAATGTGTTACCATTAACCTAGAATGAGTGTTACGATATCTTGACTTTAGAGACCAGGTAAGATGATTACTTTGGGCTTTGTTTGTCTTTCTTGGTTCATTTCAAGTTTTCTTTTGTTACTTCCCATATTAACTCATTACTAACTTATTTCTTTCTTTTGGCGTAGGTCTAATCAATTAGAGTTAGACCATGAACTTTGTCTTAACCACTTTTCCATATGGATTATTTGATTATGCATTTTTACATTTTATGTGAATGGATGATAATGCATGTTGGAACCCTATGCCATGTTACATGACCCCTTCCACATTATGGATGATCATATGTATGAATGCATGCTAAAACCCTATACCATAATGTATTATCCCACTACTTTTTAAGTTGATGACTTGATTTGTTTGAAATGTATAGTGTTTAGATGTATGCTTAGGGGCAATAATTTGACTAATCAATAACTCTACTAAAATGTTAAAAGTGAACCAAAGATGTCCAAAGGTCGAATCTCAATATCTAGGCAGTTTAAGGGTGCTTAACCTCTTCCCTAAGTCATATCCAATTTTTCAACTCCATCTTTGATGGGGTGAAGACAAAATGGGTTTTTTAGAATTAGGTTAGGTTCATATTTTGCCTTCCCTAGATTCTTATCCCGACCAAAGTCGAGTTGTGACTTTATATTCTCTAAGGGTAGTACCAATGTATTATCCAGCTTTTAGTCTCTTTGATGACCACCATTTTAGATAAGGGCTTTGATATTGCGCAAGGCCTGAGAGGACCCTCCTTTTGTCCAATCACATGCCATGATTAGGGGTTATTACCAAAGTATGACCCCATCCTCTTGATTCCTTGATGATCATTAAAAGGTAGGAGTCACAAGTAAGATTTCATTTGTTCGAACGCAGCTCTGAAAATTGAAGCGCTAACAGTGGCGACTCTGCTGGGGACCTTAAAATTGACTTTGCATTTAATCCCTGGTTCGCCATTAATATTTTAAACTTATTGTTGCATAGTCCACTGCATTCGTATAGCCTCTACACTTTACCACGAGCATTAGGTGCCTTTAGATAAATTGATGGTTCTCCAAGCTTGAGACCTAAGCTCTATTTGAGCTTAAGAGATTTTCAGGAGAATTCATCACTTATAAGCCTAGTACCTTTGGGTATATTGAATGGGGGATCACAACAATCACGCCCCATGCTTATGGGAGCCATCAACTACAACAATCCTTTCAATTATTAAGTGCATGTAGGAGCCATTAGTACCTTGGAATAGGGTAACCCACTTATTTGTATTCCTTCAAAGGAGAGCAAAATTCCTCAAAAAACATGGTTAGGTATCAATAATATAAGCATAAAATGTAACCCCATCCCCTTTGATGTAATTATTTCCCATATGTTTATATTTATGCATTCCCATTTCCCACTATGTAAATACTTTCTGTGCACATCTTTTTTTTTCTCAAAGGGATTTCTTCTCTTGCTTATACATGTCTTTAAAGAGTTCGTCCTCTTAGTTCCTTTGTGTATATGTTTATTTAAGACTTCAAATCTTCTTGGTCTGAGATGACCTGTGCATTCTTTACCCCATGATGGTATAAGAATGAGACTATACCTAGGAAAAACCACCAAACATTATGTGTGGGAGGAATAAGGTTGGAGGATCTTTTGTAAAGTGACTTGTGCATATCATGCATCATGCATCAATTACTTGTTCATACAACATATTGATAACCTTTATCTTACAACTATTATAGCTCCATCTAAACCCTCATGGAAGAGAAGAGGCAACCGACTTGCTTAGAAAAGTAAGATGCCAAGCATGAGTGAAAAGGCTAATCCAATCATGGAACCAAACATACCACCTAAAGTTTTAGAAAGATTAATGGCTTACTTCAACCACAAGATGGAAGAAAGGATTGTCAAATAAGTAAACAAGTAGGTTAATGAGATCCTAAGCAAAAGAGATGCAACCATTAATAGAGTTAATAAGAGGAAAGCAACCGTGGAAACCCTCTAGCCTATGGTGATTGATGATGATTTGTTTAGGATGAAGAATACCATGATAACAAACTTCATAAGGACATGGGTAGTGCCACAGTTGTCCACGATAAGGCTATAGAAGTTGGGAAAGATAGTACTTGATTTGATGATTTTGCTAAATAGTTAGAGAAAATGCAAAAAGCTCTGGGTGCTAATGTTTTAGAGAAAGGAACAAAGATTGAAGAATTGCTTGCTCACAAGCTTGAGAAACTATAAGCTAATTTTTGCATGCTTGAGCTACAGAAGTTCATTGGAACCCAAAATGCAAAGGGCCATGTCCATTCATATGTGTTAGTCATGAAAGCATCTGGGTACCAACTGATACAATGTTGAAGCTCTTCGAGTTATCATTAGAGGGATCTAATAAGACATGGTACTTCAACCAGTTAAAGACTATTAGGGAAGATTGGAAAAAGCTAACATAAGCTTTTGAAAGGCACTACACTTGCAATTTTGATATGGAAGTCACATTGCAAGACTTAAAATCTTTAAAGCGGAAGACTGGTGAGAGCTTTAATGATTACATTAGGGGATGGAAGAAGGCAGCTTCAAAAGCAATCACAAGGCCTATTGAGAAAGAGTAAATTAGAATGATTGTGAAAAGATCTTTACCAGGGATCAACACTAGAAATAAATGAATGTTGGTTAAGAATTTTAATGATATTTGAAAAGTAGGCTTGCAAGCTGAAGAGATTGAGTCTGAGTCAAGGAGGCAATATGAGGGAAGAAGAAGCACTTTATGAGCATTAGAATTTGGACCTCTAGATAAAAAGACCAATGATGAAAATCATTGAATCAAATCCCCAAAAATTCAGAAGGAATTACATAATTTAAGAGGTGAAGGATCTTAGAAAGCTTTGAAGAAGCCCAAAGACCAAGACCAATAACTAAACCAAAGCCTAGTCCAGGGCTACTAGCCAAGTTTGGTGAACTATACAACCTATAAAACAGGGTTGTACAACCCTCACTACAAGGTTATACAACCTTCCTTAAGGCTGTACAACCTTGCTTAAACCTTAACTCATGGAACTTTTTTGAACTAGTACCCCCTTAATTCCTTAGGTTGTACAACCTTAACACATGGAAGTACATTCCATTCCTAGTTATATGGTCCATATGCAAACCCTAATTCTAGTACAACACTCTCTTACTCTAAAAGTATATGTGTCCATGGTACAACCATAACCATTTCAGACACTGTGAACTCACTTAACATCTACAAATACCCCTTCATTTGAAGAAAAAAGAGAGGCTTAGAAACCCTAAGGTTACTCTACATAAATTACCTCTTAAATACTCATCAACACAAAAAACTAAAGCCTTAACTCTATCCCACTCTTTTTAAGATAAAACTAGACATTTTTCCCTTTATGTTTATGCATTCCCTAAGCAATATTCGAGGATATTAAATTAATCATGAGCTTCTAAGGGCAAAGACACTACAAGAACATCTTAGAAACTCCCCTTCCCTTTCTTCTTCCTTCCCCTTTGTAATATCCCTAGTCACATTCATTAGCATTATCACATGAGCATATGCATTAGATAAATAATCATTTAGAAGTACCATTGCATTTGGGGACATTGGAACATATATGTAGTGTTTGTATAGTTGTATGGCAAATTGTTTT
>CATIWR010638515.1:0-20499 GCA_949677035.1 Omphalea diandra | reverse complement strand
ATATAAATAAAATTAATTAATTTCACTTTATTTATGAGATTTTTAAAAATTAATGGGAGTAAAATATTTAAAATTTTGATTTAAATTATAATTTATTTTAAGTAAATAAATTAATCAAATGATTTTTAACATAATTACTATAATGTCTAAATGATAAATATTTTTAATTCAAAGAAAAAGATTAAAGAGTAAATTCTCTTTTTAATTAAGTTCTTCATTTTCTTGATTTTTCAAATAAAAATTTAATTATTTTGTGGGTTTCATAATATAATGTGGAATATTTCAATCAATTAAATGCTTATCAAGGTTAGTTTTGGTATATGAAATTTTAAAGTTTTATCAGTTATGATGCAATTAATAGCTGTTATTATAGTGATTAGTCCTTCAACACTTTAAATGGATGAGATTTAATTTTATAGATCTAATGTCTCTAATATCTTTGATATAGAGTGTGCATAATACATAAAAAAAATTAACCCTTGCTAACATTATAAAAAGCTCAAAATGAGGTTAATTTATTAACTTTAAATACATTTCACTCTCATGTAATGCCTTAGAGTAAGAGAGATTTTATCTTTTATAATCATACAACCTATAAAAAAAATATTTGCATAATCTAAACTATCATTATGAATTTAATCTTTCTTTAGAATAATATGAATTTCATGTTAATACAACTAATAACTGTAA
Source organism: Omphalea diandra (assembly GCA_949677035.1). Lineage (NCBI taxonomy): Eukaryota > Viridiplantae > Streptophyta > Magnoliopsida > Malpighiales > Euphorbiaceae > Omphalea > Omphalea diandra. The sequence goes on along the minus strand of CATIWR010638515.1, from coordinate 19,809 downwards.
TTCATTTCAAAATCATAGTATTATTAAATTTTTAGAGAAAAATTATAACTGTGTTTTCTCTATATTTTCTCTTAATGCTTTTTCTTATTCATTATTTCAAGCTACTATTGGCTAAAACACTAAATGTAGCTATGGATGAGCATAGTTTGGTTCAATTTAAGAATTAAAAAAACTCTTAACCCAAACTGAAATTTTGTAGATTTTAAAAATGAAAAATCAATACCATTTCGAATTTTTAGTCTAGATAGATTTCTTAAAAATTTAAGATGGTTCAGTTTGATTTTTTGGTTCTTTTAGGATGGTTAGGTTCAATTTGATGTCAATTCATGTATTCGGTTATTTTAATTTATTAAAAATTAAACTTTATATTTTTAATCTTTATGAACCAAAATAAAATAGATTTTATATTTTTCACTTTTAATCATTCAAGAACTAGAATAAATAAGAGATAATTTAATAAATTATAACTAATTTTTTAATATTTATACTAATTCATAATTGATAATCAATAAATAGTCTAATTATTAATAATATATACTAATTGAGCAAGTTAATGAGTAAAATTAATAATAATAATAATAATAATAATAATAATAATTATTATTATTATTATTATTATTATTATTATTATTATTATTATTATTATTATTATTATTATTATTATTATTATTATTATGATGGATGTTTTAGTCATAATTTAATTTAATTTAAATTTTTGAGTATGTTTGTTTTACTTATTACTCATTGATGATTATCAATAATTGATTGCTCATTGATATAAAGTATTTTAATAAAATTATTGTTATTAAATTATATTTTAATAAAATTATTGTTATTAATTATACTATTATTATAAAATTATTGTTATCAATTACTATTTATACATATAATTGCTAATATGATATAAATTTTAAATAAATAAATAAATAAAACTCAAAAATATATTTATCTTTTTATTTGTAAAAATAAGGTTAGTTAGTGAAAAGTTCTAAAGAGTATATTTTTTGAATTGTTTAAATACTCTATCAATTAATAACTCCTATTTTGAGATAAAATTGATATATTACTAAATATATTTTATATAATGTTTACAAACTAAAAAAATAAAATAACCATCAAAAAGAAAAAAATAAACATCTCTTTAATACAACAAAATTAGACAAATAAAGAAAATAATAGATTTCATTTAACTATTTAAAAGAAATGATAAGGGGTATTATTATCTTTTGTGATATAATTTTTGGCAAGAAGTTAAGTAAACAAATGAAGAAGAATTATATTTACTGAACTAAATAATTTTTATGAACTAAACACAAATTAATTATATTTCCTAAGAAATAAATTCTTTGGAATCCAATTTACTACAAAACGCTTCTTGAACATTAGGTTATTAGGTAGCAAATAAGACCTTAATTTATATTAAATAAACAATAGAAAGATAAATTTATTGCTTATTTTTCTTTTGGATATTGGAAGAATTTTGAAATTACTTTAAAAAATTAGATGTGTGAGAATTACGAATAAGTATTTTTATAGAAAAATAGAACTATTTTATTGAAAAAGAAAATCTATTACAACAAATTTCAAAAAAAAGTAAATAAATAAATCTTTTATACAAACTTGTTGCATCATGATGTGGATTCAATATCAAAAAAGAGATTATTAAACTGTGAATTACGCTGATGATGCAAAGAATCTAAATTTACTAAAGTCATGTCAAATTGTCAATCTGATACCTATTATAGAAATGATATAATAATTTAAGAAAATAATTTCATTGACCATATCATCAAAGTTTTGTATTGATGATGCATAGCGTATTAAATTTATACAAAGTCATGTTGAGTTATCAATTTGATATATATATTATAAATGATATAATAATTTAAGAAAATAATTTTATTGACCATATTATCAAAGTTTTTTTTTTTGCTATAGTAGTATAAAATGATATAATAATTTAAGAAAATAATATCATTGACCATATTATCAAAGCATTTTTTTTTCTTTTTTGGGTTAATGGTTATAGGTGTGCTCTCATCAAATTGTACATTGGAAACTCATTTTTGGTCAATCAAATGACGTTCACAATTCACATTGATTAAATTAAATTTTTATTATATAGTAAAGAGTTTTAATAATAATTCCACAAACCCATTTAGTGATATTTAAAATAATAATATTTTTTCCTGAAATTGAATCAAAGGGTTTTCATAGATATAATGCACAAGCACAAATGAGAATATTCTTATTTGATGGGTATATTAGACACCTTATATGTGAATAGACTCTCTAAATCCATTTGCTATCTCAATAATTGCATTTCAAATATTCTTGTACCTAATTAGCAAAGTTTGTGAGGTCTCATTCCCATATATAATATTCTCATCTTATCAAGTCTTCCAATACCTTTTTTAAAGAAATACCAAAATGTGTCGCTATCTGCCTATAGAAATATCTGTTATGTATTTGTGTATACGTATTTTAATTTGATTTTGAAACGGAAGAAATCAAGTGATTTGATAAATGGAAGCACTTGATTTTTGAATTGGGTAAGGATAGCATTTTGGGCAGAGAGAGAGAGAGAGAGAGTTTGAATTGGTGTGAATCACATGAGTATGAAATACCAAAGGTTTGTTTGGTTGGTGGTGGGCCTCGTTGTTCATCTACTTCTCAGACGGTTATGTATCATCAATGAATGGTTTAGGATCGCATTTGGTCGTTGTGTTGACGATTATAATTGTTGACATTGACTGTCTGATTAGCCATTATGACCATCTCTTATGCTATTAATCACTTTCTTAATTCTATAACAGTCATATTACCATTAATTCAATAAAATTATTACCTTCCTTTACACGTACATATATGACTTAATGTTAAAATGCATTCTGTTAGAAATAAAGATTTCGAATTTGACTCTTCCATCCACTGTTTATCACTCAATTATCAAGCAAATTTTTTAAAATAATAATAATAATAATAAGGGATCCTATTATTTTCTTTTCCTCTTTTGGGTCTTCAGAATATGTGTCAAATATTTGATGTTAATCAACTCCATGGTTACAATGAGAAAATATGTACAAATTTGTAGGCTAAAAAGGAACTATTTAGATGGGTGGAAAAAAAAAAAAAAAAGAAAAAGAGGGAACCCATTTCTTCCAAAATGGTATTGGGTAACCTAACATTATGCTTGTTTGTTAGTGCAAAAAGAAATGTCTATATCACAAGAAAATCATATAAGTTGTAAAAATCCACTTATTTGCTGTTCTAGTGGTCCACTTATCTAACTTAGGTTTGAGTTGACGACCTCCCATATTCTCTTTTCATGACAACTGCTTTTATGCTCTGTCTTCTTAACCATCCAATGTATCTCCTCTATGCATGTATGTACCGTATATTAGTAATACAAATGTACGTTTATACAACGTGTGTACTACCTTCTTTCCTCCACTTCATCTTGCATTCATTGGTCATATTCCTTCTTTGATCAAATAGAATATTACAATGACAATGTTCATAGTATTCAAGGGTTTATTCCCTTGTGATAATTGAGAGGGAAAAAAAAAAAAAAAAACCCTTTTGTTATTCTTTTGAGTCTGTGTGCGGTAGCTCCTTGTTTCTTTTTATCTCTATATTTTTCCTTTCCTATAAACTTTAAACCAAAGAAGAGTGGACGGATGAACCCAATACCCAACAACCAATTGTCTTTGAAAAGGCCAAACAAAATTTGTTAGCTTCAGGGTCTTTGTTCCCTTCATATTTCATTAGTACACAATAAAATACAAGTGGCTCTTATGGAAATGATAAACAAGTACTATACTGGATGCAGTGACTTATTTTTTTTCTCCAAGCTGACATATGAATCTTGGCACGCTTTAAAATTGAGGCAACCTTACTTTCAACCTGACGACTAGTACAGGGATCCATCCGCTGGCCCATTACATGTGAGCTCTAAGCCTCTACACCTCGAAATTGACATAATGAAAGCACAGACTACAAATAATAGCATCAGCTGTAATCAAGCAATTGTACACGAGTTCCTCCCGTTTACTATTTTCCTTGTACATAAAGACATCTCTTTTAATGTGTTTGTAAGAACATCCTTTGTCGTTTGGTAGAACTCTTATTTCAATCCATCATAAGGCTTGTGTTGTGTTGCTCCTAGCCTACCAGGCATAGCCGATTGAGGTTGTTCTGGGTTTAGGGCCCTTGGGCAATAAACCATATAATACTCAAAACTCTAGTACGAGGCTAAACCATATTAGTAAGATGGTAATTTTTTATGGTAAAAACATCTGTTGCATCGTCATTAGGAAATGCATCAGAACAATTCACGCTAACCTTTGTAGAACCACCTTTTGAAATTCCAGAAATTACTATAAATTACAAGCTAATCCCATGTTATGCACCAAAATTACCTCTTCTACGCAATGCACTATCAAGTTCATGTGGCACGTAACATGCGTCGGATAGACTATGAAACCAAGTAGCCTAGCCAAAAAAGTGACACAGTTGTCGTATGCTTACAGAGATATCATGATCTCTTCAAGGTCCCACAAGAATAACAAATCAATTATCTGAAGTAACCCATTTATTGAAACAGCTTTGTATCCCAACGTCTTGCTACTTCTTGCAGGTATTGTGCCTTCTACCCCATGACAAAAGTACAGTAATGAAACACAATAATTAAACTTACTGGTTCAGATTGCTAGTACTTTATTTACATAGGTGGAAAAAATAGAAAAAGGACCAAGTAATAGCCTAACTGTCAGACACCAAGTTGAATTGAGCAAACAAATCAAATCTTTCACTGACAAATATATAAGCTAAGGGACTTGCACTTAGATTCATTAGGGGCATTAAAGGACACATTCTTCTGATATTTCAGTGAGGCAAATGAAGAAAAATGCGTCATGTTTGTGGGAATGCTATGTGAATAATGAAATTTGAATGAGAAGACGTGATCTACAATTATAGAATAGTATTTGTCTTTCCAAAACTAGAAAAGAGTTGAAAGCATCAGTTTGAACGTTGGTATCGTGAATCTAAACTGAAGAAAACAGATTAGCGCCTTAAGAAAAACTAGATTATGATGGAGATGCAAGTTGTGAAGAAAAAGCTGAAGCAGGAAGATTTATTTGACTCACCCTCTCACCCAAACACAATCTACCCAGCAGAAAACGGAAAAATAATAGAATAAGTAACTTAAAAAGCCACGCATGATAACTTATAGAAGAAGCTGAGACGTAGATCAGGAAACTACATTCTCTAAGCTTTCCTAAACCATTGTAAAAAGCATGAAACAAGAAGCATAATTATCTAGAGTAAGCACAAGTCTGAGTAGAATATACATATAAGCTGCAAAGATATACCTCTAATGCCACACAACTTTCTATTCATAATCAAACTTTTGAACACAAATAACAAATGTAAGCCAGAAAACACTGTTAATCAGTGGTATCTCACAAATCAAGGTACAAAGTTACCCGTCTATGCATTTTGAATGGCAATTTTAATCTCCAATCTCTCCTTTTATGGCTTAAACGTCTACCTTTGCTTTCAGGATCCCTATTTTCCTTCACATCTGCCAACTTCCATACACAGTTCTGTGACTCTGATTATATAGACTCCACTATTTTCTAGGCCATTAGATTCTGCATCTTCTACTTAGATTACTCGCTTGGACATGTCTTCGAAACGACATAGGTCATCCGGTACCTTCAGGATCCTCCAAACCAGGAGATGAAACCTGGAAGGCAATGACAATGTTATCTCAGGGAAAATGATGGAGCGAGAATCAGAATTATATTTATCAATAATAGAGAAGAGGAATCAACTGATAATTACCTCAAGACCCAAATCATCGGGAATTTCTCCATGTCCACCAACTTCGTCCAACCTTATCTTGTACTCTTTATTGTAGTCTTGAAGCTCCTCAACACTGGGACACCCATATCTGAACAAACAAACCATGGAGACTAAATTATTAACATATGAGAAACTCACTATCCATTTATTAATACAACAAGAAGTATCACTACTCTCTTCAAAAAGGTCCATCCTTTCTAAAGCAACAGACTACCAACATAAATTATTTAAACAAATTGCTAACAATAGAACCAAGTAAGTTGCCTATTAGTTTGCCAGGCACATTTAACTTCTAATCATTAACCTTTGTGATTGTGTCCAGGTAAAGTCAGTTCTATTTGAAGTCAAAATGAAATTTTCGTTAACCATCCAATTCCAAAGAGAAAAATTGAAGAAAAATGTCTTTGTTTCCAATTCACAAGATAGAGGGGGTAAAAAAAAAAAAAACTTACTTATGTGATAGCTTATCTAATCGGACATGAACATATCCAGTATGAGTAGTCTTGAAAGCATAGATTTCCAAGTCATCACCAAACTGCAGCAAGACCTCACGAGCAATAGATAGAACCCTTTCACTCCAGGGGGACACCTTGCAACACAATTCTACCACCATCCTCACCATCACCAGCCGACATTAATCAACAACTAACATCAACAAATACGAAAATTTGCATTCCTAAAGCTGAATTGTAAAGCCAAGAAAGGCCAGGAAATAAAAACATACCTTGGGTTCCACTTCCTCATCTTCCTCCCATACAACCGGTTCATCATATTGGGTTGTTTCATCTGCAGAACACGCGCAACTTTAGCTAATCCCAAGTATTCTTCTTTAGAAAAATGAAAGAAAAAATTATTACATTGAAGTGGGTTTTCTTGCCTGCCATCATCTTGGTCATTACTTTGAGTTGAGGTCGTGTTCAAGAACCGAAAATGAAATATAGGAGAGATGGGTTGCTGTTGGTTTGGATAGAAACGAAGCAAACGAGGAAGAGGGTTGCGCAATTGAAGGGCCGGTGATGTGTTGTTGTGATGGGTCAAGAAAGATAGGCGTTTTCTACTACTAGTACTAGTACAAAATGTAGAAGAGAAGAGCGACCAGCGATAAGCGTGGAGATGGTTAATAATTCGACCACTTCTCATTGTTTGTTCGCCCTTTGGTTTCTTGGGTTTTGCTTGGTGTTCGCGGTGTCGGCGGTGCTTGGCTCCAAGACCAGGTTTTTTTTTAACGTGTATACTGCGTTTAGTGTTGCAGGGAAAGAGGGAAAATTTGAAGAGTTTTTTTGGTAATACTTCGGAGTAAAAAGAATAAATTGGAAGTTGGAAAATAGGAGGGTAAAAATGTTTTTTATAGGCCTGCATAAAATAAAGAAAATGGATGGAAGTTTATATATATATAATTACTGTAATTTTTACTATTATATTTTTAGTTTTTAAATTAAAAATTTAATGATTCTCATGATTCTGACTTATAATTAATATTTACATTAAAAATATAAATATTTATTATTTAGCTATAAAAAATAAACATTTATTTATAAAAACACAACCATTGAAATATATATGCAAAAATACTTTTAGATTTTTGAATCTTTCTATTATTATGCTTTTTATATTTTCTTAACTTTTTTTGTTACTTTATCATCTTCTCAAATTTTAAAGATTTATTCTTTAATTTTATTTTTTTCATTGCCTCTCAATTTTCTATCAATTCAATTTGAATTTGATTAAAATAACCAAATTCAAGATTGACCTAGTCGACTGCAAGTCAATCTAATATCAATTAATCTATTGATTACTTTGATTGATTCAATTTAAATTATTTAAATATTTAAAATTATTTTAAAATTAAAATAACATTCTAAAAAATTAAAATTAAAAATGATCTCTTCATTCATTCGTGACCTCTAGTCACTTGTTTTTGCTGTGAATATGTTCTTTTAGAAAACCTTGTATCTCTCTAATATGAAGGAATTTGTGTTTAATTAATTTAGAATTTTTGTCAAAGAAAAACTGTTATGAGTCATATAGGGCCGCCACACTCGTTTTAATTGCTTATAATATCACAATTAATGGCCTTTAAATTCTTTTTAACGATTACTTGAAGGAGGAAAAAAAAAAAAGGCTGTTAACACCAAAAAATAAAATAAAATCTTAAAGGTTAAATACAATTGAGAAACTTAAACAGCATAAACATATAGCATTTTCCTCTCTCTCTCTCTCCATATATATACACACATAAATTTTGTACATAATTTCTCATACTTACATATTTATAGATGATACATAATTTTTTATTCATTCTACAATTCAAACAAAATAAATACAAATAAGTAATTTTCAAATCTATTTATTTTATCTATTGCTAATTGCTCATTGCTTTACAAATTATTGATTATTGATTAATATTAAATATATTATTATTATTTGTAAATATAATTATCAATATAGATATAAAGTCTAAATAAATTAAAAACCATATTCCACATTTTAAAATTTTTAAAATCAATAATTATAATTATCAATTGCGTAATTTTCTAAAAATTTATAAATTCAACTTTTTACGGTACCCGTATTAAATATTAATTATAAATATAGTACTGATTCCGTTAAAAATTAAATAGTATATTAAACAATATAATAAAATTTCAAAAATAAATCATTTATCATTATTAAAAATAATATCAAAATAAATACTATATTAAAATAAACATAAAAAATTAAAATATATTTATTTTTTTATTTATAAAGTATAACATATTAACAAAAAGTAACAACATCCATAATTCTTTGAACTGAAACATTTAAATAGCCTCTCAACTACCAATATCTATTTATATTTTAAAATAAACTATTACATTAATCAAATACATATTCCATACCTTTTACAAACTGAAAAATTTTTTAAAAAAATTCTTTTGAAAACAGACAAACCCTCCATCTCTATGTAGATGTGAAAATGCATAGCTTTTTACTTCCAATAATTCATGCGTGGTTGTCATCCCGATTTAGAAGCGAAAACTGCATTTAGGGAAAACTTGTTACGAGTGACCTGAAAAAGAGACCTTGTTCCTTTCCTCCAAGGTACACCAAAGGGGATCGAATTTGGAACTCAGAAGCTCGCTGAGGTATACAAACCAGCTGAGTTGAAACCCAGCTATAGAGACCTTTTTCCTTAAAAGCTTATAACTATTTTATTTAACTCCCAACGTTTGCTTTTCTCAACACCCCTAAAGAATACAAGAATGCAACAGTCTCTCTCTCTCTCTCTCATAAACCTTTAACATCCAAACTCTTATGCATGCAGCTATTTACAACCGGAGGATAGTTCGAATTGTATCACAGAGATTTTGAATGGTTTGTTGCTCTTGCGTTGCTTGCAATTCTTGGAGTGGCATTTCTTCAAAACACCTGTGACAAATGCAAGCACAGGTTAAAATGGTAAGCAATCAATAGGCCTTGCGCGAAAACCAGCTAAGTGCAGTTTTTGTTTCAGAAAAGCAAAAGAAAATTTGTTAAGTGTAAAATGACCTGCAAAGGAGGTAAGAACCAAACAAACAGTCAGGAAATACATGTCGGGTAATTTAGGCTAGGCAAGCGCTCCCAATTAGTTTGAAAAGGCACACAAGCTAATGAATGTGTCAAATAATAATTGGATGAGTGAGTAAATATTACATCTTGTGGTAGGCCAAAGCCTGTGCCAGATTAAGCAGTGTAGAACTTGTGGTTAGTCTTTGGTAGACACTTGGAGGAAGGGGCATCTGCAACTCACCAAATGAATAGTCAATGAAGGAGACATCAATACACGGGCATGAGTGCACAAACACGCATATAGACATGCAAGATAGACAGATGGAGAGAGAACCTCATTTTGCACCCGTCGACCCTTCTTAGACAGACCATCGCTAGTAAAAAGCTCTTGCAGTGCCTCCATTGCTTGAGGTTCATTATTATCCCACTGCACACCCCCAAGCACATTGTCTGACAATAGAGCAATTGGGGATATATCTGTTGCCTTCAAGAATGGAATAGGTACAGTATTTCCAGCTGCATATATGGACCAAAGCTGAAAAAGAAACAAAATAAAACAACTGAGTTAAAAATAAGCAGTGTTCCAAAGTTGCAGCCATGATTGACCTCTAACAAAAGAAACAAAGCCTAAAAAAAAAAAAAGGCAAATGGGCAACATAATGACAAGCCATTTTGCTAGTTCTTCCCACTAAGGTGGGAGAGAATGGAAACTATAAGACTAATTTATTTCTAACTTGAAATGAAAGGATAGCCAATTCCCATTTAATCACCCACAGGAAAACCAAATTCTAATAGCTATTTAGTTGTGGTACTCAAAATCAAAAAAATTAATTTAAACAATCAAAGGAACATGACTTCAATTCATGGTTTTTGACCACTATTTTATCCCACTCCGTCAGATTTAATCCTTGCATCGCCAAATGTTGAAGGATGGAACATATTGCTTTAATTTTGCCTCATTTTAGGAAATTTATATTACAACTTTGGCTTAAATACATCTGTGAAAACTTGTTTGCGCTTAGAGATATATCATCAATTACTCAATGCCACTCTTTACCACAAATATCAACTACAAGCATTCAAAATCAAATATATACGTGTACACAACATGTAGTGAAAATATAGAAGAATATGAAATTTTTTTAACAATTTATAAACCAGAAATATAATGGGGATGTGTGCTCCCACATCCTTCCCAATTTGCTAACAGGATGGAGATGGGAATAGCAAAACCTGCCTCCTACTTCCCCATTGCCATTCCAGAATTATACTTGCTTCTAAAGAAAATTGAAAGATATCAGGCCCTGTTCATATATTATGGTGACCAAAAACAGTTAGGAATGAAAAAAACCTTGTCTTGCAATGCAAAAGCTTTTCTGCTAACAGTTTCATTCTTCAAAGTGGATGTGTCCATACTCCCTATCACCCCAATTGGTGATTGAGGTATGATGTTCTTCTTGAGATTCTGTGCAGGAGAGCCAGATACTGAAGGAGATGCCTTTATTGTTTGTGATGCAGAACGTGATTCTCTCCCCAAAATGTTGTTTGCAGCAACTTCTCTTGTATTATCCACCCTAGCAGAAATAACCCAATGAATTTTACACTTTCACAGATTTTGTAGATAAATTAGCATTGAGTTAGCAAATAACAACTTTGATGGAAGGAAAAAAAAAAAAAAAGAAGAGAAGAAATAGCTGTCAAGCAGCAGGGACTAACTGAGTACAAAATATTCAAAGAATTACAAAAACACTGGTAAAATCCAATGTTGAAAATGAAAATAATCCCATAAACTTAAATCTCTCTTTTTTTTTTTTTCGAGAAAGAGAGAGAGGGAGGAAGGGAGAGAGATCACATGTAAATAAAAATCAAAAGTAAATATGAGTGAATTGTACCAGGAGTTGGCTGATTTGCCCCCTTTGCCACTGACCAAAGGGCTTTTAACATGCTCTAGATCCTGAGAATACTCTCTAGCATTATGAAGTTCACTCTGTGTAGCTTTCTTGTCTATCTCCTCTTCACCATGGACAACTACAGTTCCAAAATCTACTATATACACAAATCATAAAAAAGTAAGCAACTAAGAATCTGCCAAAACGTTTTCCCTAAATATTAATGCTCTTCGGAAGAATAAGCTAAGGAAAAAAAAACAGACGAGTATTTCAACAGAGTGACATATAATCTGCCTGAGAAAGGATGTAAAACTCCACTCCTTAAATGCGCATAAATCTCCATGTCTAATAAAATATCACATTCTTTTATCCGTGCTTTGAATTTATTCTTAACATGATATGGGTTTAGGCCATCATTAAAGCAGAATATGTGTCTGTGTGTGTGATGTTGCATTTCAGTACCAAAACATTTTGGTGTCTATTTCATATGTATCATTATCCAAGCAAAATGCATCACACTGTCTGTCATAATCAGAGTCTGCTGATCAACCAAGTAGCAATTTATTCTCAAGGAGTACAAATATCTCTCTCTAGATGAGATGAGTTCCAATTGTACTTTGTCTGCCAGTATAAAAAGCTCCAGCAATTTCAGCTGGTTGTACTAGATCACTAACTTTGGTTACGACCCATTCTGGAAAGTCTATCCACAGAATGACCCAATTGATTAGAAATAGATTTTGACTCAAGCACACAGTAACAATTAACTTCAACCATTATATGGTTGACAACTATCTCAAAATACCTTTCTCAGCTTGCTAGATAAGATCAAGTTGGCACAGATAGTAATTATTTTCAAAAAGACAGGAAATATAATGAAAAACCACTTAATACACAAGAATTAAAGAAAATGCTGTATTCCTTAGCAGCATCAGGAGAAGTCATGAATAATTGTGTTTGGTTGCCTCTCTCCATGATATTAGTTATGAATCAATCATGCTCTCTTAAGTTTTGTAATGCCTTATCTCCTCCTTAGAAACTTCTAGCTAAAATAAAAATGATAAGATGCAAGCAGGAAAGCATACCTTCTCCAGCTAGTTCTACACCATTTGCAGAGCTAGGTAGTTCATCTGCCATCTGAGGTCGCCTTGATGGAACAGTATCTCCATAATCCTCATTCAGTTTTGGACCTTCTGGTGACTGTTTCAAAGGTTCAAATGTACGTATATGGCTTCTTAGAAGGAGTTGAACAGAAGAAAAATCAAATTGCTGAAAGAATGAAATTCTGGAATAGACTAACTTCTGAAACAACTGGACCAAGATTTTGTGCTTGTACAGCCATTGAGGCCCTAATTTGCCTGGCCTTTTCAATCTTCGGAAACATTGCTGAAGCTCCATATTTGCATTTCTCAATGAACTTATGCTGAGTTCCAAATCCAGGAAAACAGTTCAAGGCAGCCATAATATAAAATATAAAGTTATTTATTCACTTGAATACAAAAAAAAAAAACTATGGCCCTCTTTAATTCCAAGCTAACTCTAAGTACAAAATTGAACAAGATATATTGAATCAATTAACAACTATAGACAACACAAGCAGTAATGAATTAGAACCATGCCAAATGTGACATGGGGTAAAGTGTTCAAGGCAAATGTGTGAGCAACCAATGCACCAAGAATCCACTAAAATAAATAATTTTCATGTTCGTTTCATTCTCTCTGCTTACCTTCAACATCTCAGATGCAGTAGGACGTGAACGTGGTTCCTTTGTAAGGCACTTTGCAACAAAATCATGAAACACAAGTGACCTGTCAAAGCAACAATACATGCTTAAACACTACAAAGTGTAATGGTATATAGAAGCATCATCGCCAACAACCAGAAATTGCTATCAAGGTTGTGGATTTACAAAAAACTTAAAACAAACCATTTTTCTTTATCCTCAAGCATTGGAGCTGGCTCAATGGATATCATGAATAAAACCTATTATAGACAACAAGTATGTCAGACAAACTTAGAAATCCTTATTGGATTGACAAACAAAAAGGTGTGATGTTAAACATTTTAAACAAGAAAGGCTTCAGAAAACACACAACAATCACATGTATAATTCTTCGAATATATATGAGAAGTATAATTGCCAAGGATGTGTTCATATTCCCAATAAGTTCACCAACTGCACTTGCATATTTTCCTACTTAGGGCATGGATAAATTACAAAAGGTTTCATTGTTTACCATATTTCACTTTTGGTTAAACTAATATAGAAATAATGATTGTGCAGTATAATCTTATGTGAATAAGACAAGTGAATTATGAGTACTTCATATTTGGACCAGTTTATTAATTGATCTCACTGCTTGAAAAATGCAAACAAGAGTCTCTTATAAACCTAGATTCCTCTGTTTAACCTCAGGAGAAATTCAAAAATATTCAGACAACCAACCTTTATCTAATTCTCCTTGTGTGTGTGGAATAGCACCGCAACTCAACACATAAGAGCACAGGTACGTAGGTAGAGCTCAAAAAATAATTAGAAGTAAATTCCATGTTATCTTTGGATTGCTTATGAGCACAGGTCCTTTTAAATAACAGACTAAAATAATTTTGCATATTCCTTGATCTTGAAGAATCTCTCAAGCAATCAATGATTCTGGTCATTTTTGGTTAACTCTCCACCTAATTATGGATATTTGTACAGAACCCCTGAAATGTTTATCTCAAGCATCTATGATTTTGGCAATTTGGCTAAATACCAATGTTTTTAAAACCGGACTGGTGACCGGTTCGCGGGTGGACCGGTGACCGGTTCAACTGGTTCGACCGGTCCGGTTCACATACATTATATAATATATATTTCATATTTTATACAAATAGGAGAAAACACAATCACATTGAAGATGAGATTTCTTCAACCAGAAAATGCAAATCTTCAAAATGCTAAGCAGTATTTCAAATTTTATACTAAATAGAAGAAGAATGACATATTTTGTACCAAACTAGAAAACGCAACAACAAAAGCAGAAAACAAATAAAAAACCAAACAGAGGGGCAGTAAAGGAATATTAAGAAAAGGGAGAGATTGAAGATGGGAATTTTATTCGACCCTTCCCAGGCTAAGCCACCTCTATAGCTTATGCACTATACCATTCACACCCACTAACATGAGCATGCGTGCCACAACCGTGAATTGTAAAGCCTTAATTTTCAAAGCCATGTCTTTTCTCCTTCGTCCTCATCAAGCTTCTTAATCACCAAACAAAAGCCATGTCTCTTTTGTTTCGTCTAGTCAAGCTTCTTAATCTCCAAACTAAATGCTAAAAAAAAATTGAGAAAGTGTTTTGAGTTTTGCCAAAGGGAGAAGTGTTTTTTGAGTTGGGTTTGAGTTTGCCCAAGAGAACAGTGTTTTTGATTTGGGTTTGTCGAAGAGAATGATAAAATTGTGCAGCATTCCAAAATGACGCTGCTTTGATAATTAGCCGATTTTTAAAGTGGTTTTGAATCAGACCCGGCTGGTTCGGTCCGGTTTTCAAAACACTACTAAATACATACACAACAGAACAAGAAACCAACACATCATTTATCAAGTCTGTGACCTGCCAATAATATAGCAGAGTTGAAGCTAAATACTTGAGTTTAAGTCGAAACCAGACCACCCAAATGCTCAACATATCAATAGAAGAATATAAAACATAAACAACGTGACAAAGAGCAACAGGCAACAAAAGCAAAAAAAGAAAATAGCATTAATACCATTGAATAGAAACCACCTGACATGTATTTAGTTTTTCTCCTTTATTTCAGAGTTCAAAACTGAGCATTAGATACTTGATAATTTAATATCATTCTATAGCAATGAGTCAATGACAAAACGCAATAGCAATTTTTGTTTTTAAATTAACAAAAGCAATGCTGTATCCAGAGGTTATGTCATCCATGCAAAATAGGAGCAGATCCCTATGATATCCTTCACTGTAAACCCATAAACTAAATGCATGAATGCAAAAAATGTTCGCACATATAGTCCATCCAGCGTCCAAGATAACAAACACACATCAGCTTTTCTTTAGACTACCAGTATCCACCAGTGATAAATTAAACCATACCTATTAAACATTTTTCAACACAATAACAATTTAAAAAGTCCTTGATTATCCCTTTTCTTGTGCTATTTCCTAAGAATTCATTTTGATTATATACTACACTTCATAAAATTGCAGCATAACAGTCAAACAACTGAATAGGTGGTACAGATAACAATAAGCTAATAACCATAAAGACAAGGAGAAAAAATAGAGAAGTGAAAGCACAGAGTTTAATATAATGCGCTGACCCTCATTGGATGCACTGTTGATCTTGGAGGAAGTCCCTGAAGAAATTCAATTACAAAATAAGAAAAAAAAAGTCAATATTTGTGATGAAGAGTAGATGCATGAACAAGCATATCCATAATTAGAACAGCAATGCAACGCCCTACCCACCTCCCAGGCGGTGGAAGGTTTATCATAAAGAGAAAGGAAAGAAGAAAAAGCTCTTGAGAGAGCTATTTCGGCCTCAGTTAATCCACACAAACACACACCCCATCCCCTAGAAGACTCGTGGATTTTGACTCTGCTCTAGTGGGATAGATTTAATCACCATTCAAGCTGGCTACCAACTGATGTTGGCTATCGCATAAGTGTTGCCCTGGACCCCCCATTTTTGCTGCCTCACGCAGTTATAGGAACATGCCAAGAAACGTATACAGGATACCATATTTCAGCCCGGAGAAAAACTAGCATAATTTTTATCATTTACCATCAAAAAGAGGTGAAATAATTCATAAGCATAATGCTCAATGAACTTGACAATACAGAAAAACATCAAGTTTTTTTGATACACTGTCGATAGACTTATGACCACATGAACATACCTCAGCCATTTCAATTGCAGAAACACCAAGAGCCCATACATCCACCTGCAGGGAAAACATTAAATGATAATAAGTTGGTATAATACTGAGGGCATGTTTGGTATTGCTATTGAAAAAAATCTGATTTTGAGACAAAAAAATACAAGAGTTTCTCTCTTCTAATAAATTATAATTTTTTTCAATGAGTTCTATAACTAAAAAATTTGAGTTTGAAAAAAGCTCATCTTTGAAGCTTTTATCAATAGAAATTTGTTACTTGAAAAACTTATATTCAAAAAATCTATAATCAGATAAGAGGAAATTTTTCTTTTATTTTTTTATCTCAAAATCAGATTTTTTTAATAGCAATGCCAAACATGCTCTGAATAGATAACAATTAATAGCAATGAGAGATGAGACAGCAAGCATTTCCATTTCTTGCTTTTCTCCTATCTGTGGTCCATAAGCACTATGCACATGTATTGATCTAAATGTGCAATCAGATTAACAAGTGCTTTACTAACTGGTCCAGAGAGTGCAAACTAAATCCTCTAAGATTTCTTTTTAGTGGTTCAGATAGCATAGCACTTTGAGAAATGCTCATGGACCAACATCAAACAGAACAATGAAAACATGTGAACATGCTATCCGATTACTGGTTGAAAAGGAAAGTATATAAGAGAAAGTCAGAGAATCAATCCAACAGACAAAGGATATAATACCTTTCCATCATAACGGCTTTCCTGAATAACTTCTGGAGCCATCCAGTGTGGAGTACCAATAAACTGCAATTAAGATAAAATATTTCTTAAGGAGGTGATCAAATAAAGCACGATTAAATTATCCCCAAAATTCATATAACCAAACTAACAGCGATGAGTATCATACAATAAGTGAAGTGTCTTTAAAAAAATGATAGAAAGATCAAACAGTACTTATAGCAATGAGCACTATCTAATAAGTCAACGACTTTGAAAAAATGATAGAAGATCAAAAAAATAGGGTATAAAATTATTATAGAAAAGCTAACTAGTGGAATTGATTACAATTTGGCTTCAGAGTAGCAGATTGAGGACCATTAGATGACATAAGGACAAAAAGGATGAATGCAAACATATCCAATAACTACAACAAATAGGATCTGGTAGAAGAGAATAGCCCTTAGTAAGCTGGTTTAATGTTATGGCTTCATTTGGATGGAATAGTCATAAATTTGGATGTAAGTTATATATATATATACACACACACAGAGGTTAAATGATTTGCAATTGGTGACTCTATGTGAAACAAAATCCACTAGCCATCTTCTATGATAGATATCCTGTTTTTCATCTTTCTTTTTTTCCAAAATTATGCAATACAGTTAATATTTGTTGATAAGACAAACTAAGAGCCCTTTTTTTTTTTTTTTTGGAATGGGGCTGACTGAGAGATTAAAAGAATGAAGTCAAATACCATTTATCATACCTACAGCCTATTTCAGAGAACAAAGCATATAAAATTCAAAAAGCTCAACAAAGAAGATGATTTTCTCCTTTTCACCTTTTCTGTCCAGTTGTCTGTTTATATGGTACGTGTGCATATATTTTCCAAACGATCCTATTAACATAATACCAATTCTCATGCTAATAACTAATATCCACCAAAAGCAGAAGGGAATGCAACTGAAGTAAATAAAATTCTGAAGCTTAAAACACTATAGAATATCAAGGGGGGTTAAACAAAGAGAAAGGAGTTGAATCCAAGTAAATACAGGTTTAAGAAAAGCTATGAACATTGCATGTTAGCTCCAAATAATGTACCGTATTGCGCTTTGACATGGTCCTTGTGAGCTGTGCTGCAACCCCAAAATCACCTGCTCACAATATCATCAAAGTAACAACAAATTCTTTAAATCAGTTTTTCAGTAACCCTGCAACGTAAGAACCAGAATCAAATTTCAAAAAAAAAAAAAAAGCTTTGTCAAAATTTAACTAAAGCTAAGTCACAAGTAGAATTTGATTAGATTAACAACACAAGAAATTGCTCGTGGGGCTGCATTGACCACAAGAGTCAAAATGAAATTGTAGAAATCATTCGTTTATCAATTTATTAACTCAAGTTGTCTCATAAAAATATTCTACCAATCCAAGTCACAAGAAACAAGAAATGCTATGATGTTTCAGTTCTAACATATTCTACTAACCCAAGTGACGAGCCTCCTTGTCAACATGTAAACCACCAGCATGGACAATATTTATTAATTTCTTTTCAATTTCCTACAACTCCCAGACTTGATGATATTGTCTCATGCAAATGCCAATACACCATTAAAAAAGAAAAGCAAAAGTTACTTGTCTGTCAATCAAAGAAATAAAACTAGAAAAATCTACTTGAAATAAACAACCTTAAATCTTATTTATCGAGAATGGTTTGATCAATACCTTTACTTTCTTCCTTAAAAGATAAACCATTATTGAGGACATTTTTTTCCCTTTTACTTTCTGTGTTTTGGACCAAGTTAACTTCTAAAATACTAATAGCATGAATCAACAAGTGCAATCATCATTTCTATTTTATTGTGTCATACAAATCCGCACATCATAGGTAAACAAGCATCACAATAAGAGATGAAACAGAGAACTGTTAAGTAATATCAAAAGCTAAGAACATGTCAATGGTCTGGCATTTGAGGTTTTGGTGCACGCCAAAACTTTCAATATCATCAGATAAGTAAGATGGTTCAAGCAACACAAGATCCCCTTTTCTTTCTTCTAAACTAGAATTGACTGGGATTAGTGTGTTTGGTATCACTACAATTTTCTGTTTTTGTTTCAAATTTCAAAAAAAAAAAAAAACACTAGAAAACACTTTTGAAAAAACTGTTCTTCTGATTCCTTTTCATATTTTTCAAGAAACATTTTGGAAACAACAAACAGAAAACCAAAAACCACAAATTCTGGTTTTCAAAATCTTTTTTTTGTGTTTAAAAAACAAAAAACAGAAAGTGATAGTGAATGCACCCTTACTGTTCAGTTTATGATAAAAAGGAACTCACCCAACTTGACCTCCCCTTGTTCAGTTAACAAAATATTGCCACCCTTAATATCTCTATGGACCTTGAAAATTGAATGCAGGTATGCAAGGCCCTACACAAGATTCAGACAAAAAGGGAAGGAGGGAGAAGAAAGAAGAGGGGAGAGAGGGGGGGTGGGAGAGAAAAATGTCAAACCAGAATTATACTTAATAATAAAATAATTAAAATAAAATTGACAATCAGCCAACATTATTCAAGAAATCTGGCTTAGCTTAAAGAAAATTGCTTGCCCTAGTACCTGCATGAGCCCACACACATACAATAGCATATACACTCGTAAAGAGATGCCCATACACATGAAAGCTAAAACAAGTTGGTTTAAAATTTTTTAAAGCAAAGCAGATAAGTTAAAGGAAAGCATCTACCATATGCTTCTAGCATAGTTTTCTATGCACAATTCTCAATGATTTTCTTTTTCCAACCAAATTCAGTCAAAGATACCTTTAGTGCTTCTCTGCAAATATATGCTATTTGACACTCCTCCAAAGGCTCTTCAGTAACATTCATCAAGTCAGCAACACTTCCACCCCCACAGTACTCCATAACTATCTGCAAA